>JAJOOF010011496.1:0-20175 GCA_029582545.1 Solanum lignicaule
CGAGAGAGTGAGTGGGGTAAGGCATAGGCTGGTCTTCATGCGGCAAATGGGTGTCCGAGAGGAACGCATTTGAAACGGGGTAAGTTGCCCGAGAGGGAACTTATTTCCATTTAAAGCTTAGCCTAGTCACTATTATTTTGCAAATGTCCTATCGAAAACATGTACCCAACAATTTATCTCAACTTGTATTGCGGTCACATCCCAAGAACCTTTCCTCATACTTGATTTTCTTGTTTATTTTGCTGTTTTAGTACTTGTTACAAAACCCCCTTTGATATTTGACACTTTTGTGTCACCCTCTTTAATTTACAATGTCTTTAACTACGACTAACTTGAATGAAATTCTAATTATTTATTAATTCTCAAAACCGCTCCCTTGGGACACAACCCCAACCCTCGGTTGAGTTACTATATTATCGACGATTGTAGACACTCATATCATAGGTTATTTTCGTTGGTCACGATAAACATCAATGAGCTACTTTGTCTTAATTTTGAGCTTGATGTAATACCTCAGAAATTGGGAAGTCAAAAAAAGGGAATTTTTTTTATTTTGACACTGAAGCGGGCTCTATGAGTAATTTTTAAAGACCGTAAGAAGTTCTACGGGCCGTAGAAAGTTCTACGATCCGTAGGAAGGGAGTGGTAGATTTGGGAATGAGTTTTTGAAAATTTAAGTTTTTGATATTTGACCTACGGTTAGACTGGACGAGCCGTAGGACTTTTGACGAGTCGTAGATGGAATCTATAGAAAGTTTCTAGACTTGGTGAAATTTTGGGTTACTGTTGAGGTCTACGGATGGGGACCGTAGGAAGTTAGACGGTCCGTAGAAAGGTGTCATAGGAATTTGACCAATTTTTAGGCCCCAGTAACTTGACCTACGGTTGACCAGTACGGTCTGTAGGTCCAAACTGTAGAGTCGTCCAACAGTTATTTCTTAAGGGTATTTGGGTCTTTTCCTATGCATTTAATACTTATACTGTGTCATTTTGATCCTAATCTTAAGTCCTATAACTACCCTTCTATCCCTAAAATCACCCCAACTCTCCTATACACTCAAAACTCCAAATCCCCTCCAAGGTTATCTTCAAAAATTCTCTCTCAAGATCAATGAAGAAAAGGCTAGGATTTTCAAATCAAGTCTTGTTTTCACCATTAATTTTGGGTTTTGATCCTCAAGGTATGTGTTGACACCCAATTTTGTCCCTCCTTTCTTCTAATTTATTTCGTTGAGCTTCTGAATTGCTATTAAGTCGAAATCTTTATATTCGCTATTATTTTCGCTCATTACTACTGTTACCATAATTATCTATTAGATACTTTATCACTATTATTTTAACTTTTATTATTTTTATGATTATCATCTTTTTATTATCATTTTCGCTATTTTTGAAATTATATTTTTTAATATCAACATTACTATTTATTACTTTATTGTCATCTTCTTTAAAATAGATTGTCATTACTTTATTTCAAGTTTCTTACTTACTAAACCTTTTACATCATACATATTATTAGTTACTAAATTAGAAGCCCAAAAGAATTAATTAAAAGAAGGAAAAGGCTATCAGATTTATACTTAAACGAGCAGCCCATTTAAGCAGTCCATCGTATTACCCCAAAGTAAAAAAGACCATTCCAACTAGGGTTCCAATCTTAAATCAGCCTGCACGTCCCTGTCGTTTCTTTTTCCTCATTTAAGCAAAGCTCCAATATGCTTCAGCCATGGACAACTTTTACCCTTCCATTTCGAGCTAAAGTTTGTCCTCGTCCAGCCAAGACTTTCTCGTTCCATGCTTAAAAAATGCAGCAAGTGCTTTCAAATTTCAAAATAAAATCTCACAATTTCGGGTGATTAGGTACAACAATATCTATGAAAATTCAAACGGGTCTCTTGACTCGATTTTGAATAAAAATCACTTTCATCTCAATTTCCCGCTCAAGAATTCTAAGCCTTAGCTTTCAACTTTCATCTCTAAATACTTGTGTTGGTAGTCTATTTCAGACAAGTTTTTTGGGGGAGCGACCTATATCCTTTGGAAAACTCATTTGTCTATTCTAAAGGCTTAGCTTTGTATATCTTTTTGCCTTTTGCTTTAAAACCACAATTACAATCCGCCACTGCTCGTCCCAGCCGTTAATAGTCATCTGCGACAGAGTAGATTTGAGACTTATAACACCCATAGTTCACTGCCCCACAAGCAGTAATCTCGATAGCCTTTAATTTGTTTTACGTTTTTTGCTGATCATGTTTGTTGTTACTTAGGAATCTATGTTAGTTTCTTATTATTATGTGTTTGAAATTGCAAATGAATATACATTTTGAAGCTTGTGATTCATACTCTACGTCTACAGTTTCAAGATGACTTATGCACATGAATCTGACTCTAGCTTTCTTATCATATCTTAAACTTTGCTTCAATTACTCTATTTCTTTTGTATTGTGAGAAAGTATGAACTTAAGATCAATTTTGGAGTTACATGTTCAATGTTTTAAATCCTCGACTCAATTCTTCTTTACTGGAAATCATGTTAAGATTTTTTGAAACAAGCCTTTTAATCAAATGGGTTCATAAGTAGTCTAGTATAAAAAAAATTGTTGTTTGCCTCTATCTACTCTAGACATAAATTTTATCTAACTTCACTCTAGAATCATGATTATGAGATACTTCACACTTAGTAGATCATAAATAAATCATATTAAAGCAAGAACTTGATGCTCTAATTTAATACTGGTTAGCTTTACCCGGTCCTTTTCCACATGACTGATTTTTTCATTTTTTATTAATATTTATCTGCTATAAGTTTCATTTTTCCAGTATAATACATGGCCATATATGTATGCTAATTCTTGTTTTTCTTTTATCTTCTCTTCACATGTAAACATTGGAGCCGAGGAGTTTCACTTTGAGACTCAATGTCTTTGCTCGGAATTCACTTTTATTTACCCATCCACATACTCGAAGTTTGCATATCATCTTCTCGTCTACGCCCTTCTAATACGTCCAAATTTACATTTCAATTAAGAAGTATAAACTGTCGAAGTCAATTTATAGAACTCAACGTGAGTTGAGGTCGATCCCACAGAGAATTCACTTACATAAATAGTTTTACAGTCGCGTTTATTCAACTATTGTTATTATTTCCTAAAGAAAGTAATTACAAAATGTAAAATGGGTTTGGTTGTAAGGTTCAAGTAACCAATGTTATTATAATATCCAGATTTTCACAAGTAACCGAGTTTTAACTTTGATGTTGTGATGATAAATGAATGAAGCCAGGATTGTGTTCCCCATGACATTGCATCTAGTGTTGGTTCGTGAACAAGTTTCAGGTGATTGATTCTTTGCAAATTACAAGTGAGCTAAATGTATCTAACACCTCTCAGTCTTGTTATATAACTTCCACTCGGATCCTCTCGATCTTAGAGTGTTATCATATTTTACCCTCGCATATTTTGGTATCAAAGTTCTTTTCTCTCGAACTCAAACTTTCACTCCAAACCAATAGATGAATTTGACTTTTTCCTAACTATCGATTTTCTCTCGAATAATTGATATACACATGCAAGTTCTAATGCGTGCACTTATCAGAAAGAATGAATAACAAAAGTCGAATTATGTTTTGTGAGTAACAATCACATTCAACTCATTTTATGAACCTACACTTATATTTCGGTCATAGTTACCACAACTCTAGTTGTGGTGTCTAGCCACTCATGCTTTCAGTTGAATAAACAAAAATCAGTATTGAAAACATCAAAAGAAATCACTTACGAATATTTGCAAATTCAAAGAACACTTGATATTCAAAAACCAACTCAAACTTCAAGTCTCGATCCAATGTTAATTGATAAAACCAAGAGTAGAGAATAATAGGAAAGTAGTCGACTATTCAAGCAATGACGAGATAATTCAAAAATTAAACCTAATTAATTCAAATAGTCTGTCTAAAAAGAGTCCTACTAGAAGTAGGACTGAAATGTCGGAGTGTTAAATGGACGACACTACGGCCTGTCACAGTCTTCACGGCCTGTGAGGCCTTCCATGGTCCTTACTTAGTCAATCCAAAATGTAACACTTCAAAACATGTTCACTGGAACTCCTTCACGATCTACATCACGAACCGTTGTGAGGACCACGACCCGTTTGGGTGTCCGTGGTCCTTACTTAGCCATGCCAAACGTACTTCATCAAAGCCTTCACACTGGTTCACTTTCACGAACCGTCAAGGGGACCATGGCCCGTCTGGGTGTCCGTGGTCTTTATTTATCAAAATCAAAACATCGCTCCTCAAGGAATATCTACTGGATCTACTTCACGAGCTGCTTCACGGTTCGTGGAAGAGACCATGGTCCATCATAGTCTCCGTGTTCCTGACTTGATCAAACTCAACTTGCCTTGCTAACTGTTTCATTTCCACGAACCTCCAGACGGCTCGTCATCATGACCACGGCCAGTCTAGGACTCCGTGGTGTATATTCTAGGATCTTTTCCTTCTTCTTTCCATCTCCCGTATCCAAGTGTTTTACATGTTCAGCATTACCAAACACATCATATCCACATAAAAACACTCAAGTTCTAGCAATAATCCTTAGTTTTGAGCATCAAATGTGTCAAGATTTCACGGCACATCAACACCCTCAACTTAAAACCATTACTTGTCCTCAAGTGATGAGAAATACAAAACATTTGACGCTTAAACACCCGAGATATAATAATAGCATGCAGCAACCATCTCAACCATAACTTGTATCCAAAACCATCTATCTAACATGCAATGATCAATGTATGACATCCCATTACTCATAGTCAACCATGCTTATGCTCGTGTACATTATCAGCCAACACAATTTAACTATCAAATGTAAACATAGCGTCCTCACACCAAAGAAGTCCCTTACACATGATAATTGGGACTAATTTCTACGCTCACGCTCCCAAAGAACTTCTAACACTAGGAACAAAAGACCATAGGCTTGCCCTTATTTTCTACACTCTATCTTTCAAACAGCTGGAATAGGATCACTGTAGGACTTTATAGGCTTGTAACATAGGCTCGGGCTAGGTAATGGAATTTATGGTTTTGTGAGTGACTATTTTACCTTGGTTCTCCAAACTTTAATCTGCACACAATTTTATCTGAGTGATTCCATCTTTTCTCATCTCGGTACATCCCAGTAGCCCCACCATTTTTATTTCCTCTTTTTCATAAACTACTGGATTCTTTGAAACATGCACATCACTCCTGATCAATTGAGTCTTTTGACTTTGTTCCTTAGAGTTGACTGAGTGAACCTTCTTTTTACACTCTTCCTTTCTACTTAGGGTGTAATCACCCTCAACTTAGGCTTTTGACTTGAGTTGTGGCATCGTATCTTTGGAGACCAAAGGATATGATATCAATGGGTAGGAACAAAATTAGTTTCAAGGCTAAAATAGGGTTCAAGGGTCATGCTTTTTATTTGGTAGTTTATTTTTGGTTTTAAGTGGGCTTAACATTATCGCAAGACTACTTGGGCAAGTTTTAGCTTCCGCGCCTAGTGAAAGACTTCATACAAATCTCACACTCACATGACACATGTTTACACTTTTCAATGTTTTAGTTTACCAATGTATGTATCAAGTTAGCAATGTTCAACACGCGAGTATCTAAGATGTCATACAAAGAGCCTAACAGTTAGATTTTCCGATTAAGGACATACATATTGTCATTTTAGACACAACAATAGTTCACAATTTAACTACTGCTAGCACATGTTCCCAACTCAAAGCACACACAACTATCACAGATTTATCAAAACACAACACAAACCTAACCTCCATACATTCTAATACTTAGATGGAAGATTGCTCACCACCCCCTCCCCAAGGAAAAGGACTTTGCCCTCAAAGTAAATAAATAAAAATAATACAGGGCTGTGAGGATGGGTCATACCTACGGTGCACTAGGCACCGATAGTCGGAGTAGTGTCGGCACCCTTATCAATCGGTGCACTCTCAGAGACATGTACTGGGTCAGGCTGACTGGTAGCACTAGGAGCTGGTATCGCACTACTAGAAACGCCACCCAATAACGCATCTCGCCTCTGCTGCTCAAGTGCTGCTTCTTCCCTAGCCTTTCTTCTAGACTCCTTGTGTGCTTTCTTGTGTTGCTTCATTTCCTCCTTCGAGAGGTTTACCGGTTGTTCCTCATCAGACTCCCCTACTTCGTATTTTCTCTTGTCGAATTTGCTTTTGGGTAGTTCACCCCAGAATTCATCAAGGATCTGAGTGGTAGGGCGATCACTAAACAGGCTCATCAAGGATTTCGGAACAACCAGAGGGGGAACAGTGACTGGCATCTCGGCCAGTTTTGCAATCTCAGCTCGCATCGCTGCTAACTATGCCTTCAACTCCTCAATATTTACCGAACCGACAGCCTGTAATTGATTTTGCACATGGACCTCAAGATCGTCCATCATATCTTTAAGTACCGCCAATTATGTCTGCATCTCATCTTTAAGCCACTTCTCCACAGCTAACACATCTCGATGAACTACCTGAGGTAGTTTGAGCATAATCTGGTCGACTATGACCTGGGTCTTCCTCTGATCTGCAACCAATATCTCAAAAAGCGAGGTAGGAATGGTGATGAAAGTACTTGTGGCCTAGGAGGCAGAAGCTGATGGTGGTGGTGCCCCCGCAGATGGTTGTGATGATTAACCCTGTTCAGGACCTCTTTCAGCCTGTGGAATATCGAGTGGTACATGTGGTACAACTGCCAATGATCCCACTGCTCCGGCTTTCGCACCAAAAAGATGGTTGGCGACATATTTGATTTTGGATGTCGCAATGAGCTTGTATGCCTCAGTCCATCTGTATACTAGCTTATTGGGAGGAATATTGGCTTGTAGACACAGTTTCCCTATTAGATAGGGAAATAGTAGATCGAATCTCTCATTCAGTGCTCTATCCCGCATTTTCTGTGGTGATGATCCGACCTAAATTGACTGGGTAACCAGCCATGAGGCAAGCGACCAGTGATGCGAGGGATTGTGACAAAGTATTATCATTTTTTGTAGGCCGCAACTTTGCACGAACAACAACCCACCATACCTTGGCCAGAAATGACAGTGATACCTTAGTAATCTGCACATATGTCCCTACGACCCATGCTGCATTCTTACCCTCTGAGGCAATTAACCCAGCAATCCAACGCATGATCTGCTCCCTTAAAGTCGGATCCTCCATCTCAAAATCACTTGTCACTGCATGATGCTTACCTTCAAACATGTCAACTGAGAATGGTCCTCTGTGTTCTGGACCATGTAGCATCCTGTTGATTGTGTCTTTATCGATATCCACGGATTGGTCTCTTACCACTACTGAATTAAGTGGTCCCCATGTGCTAGCAATTTTTTTATGCCCTCTTTTTGTTGTTTCAATATCTGCAGCAAAGTTCATCAGCGCAGCTGCATATGAGGCATATAATTCTCTGGTAATGTGGTGGGAAAAATTTCTATGTGAGTTGTTCATCCATTTAAATTTATGCATTTTGAACACCCTATAGATATTCGAAAATGCCTGGATATTTGATGCCACTACTCTAGTCTCACGTATGACTGGCCTTCCACTAGAACTGCCGGACTTGGACACTATCCCATTCTTGAATAAATCCTCTGACCTGTCCATAGTCCACAATCCACATAGAACAATAACAATCAATTAGTTGTTGTCTCACAACTGGGTCAAATTCATGTTCGTGAACATATTGGATCATCGCGGCCTCGCTTCTGTCATCATCATCCTCTCATTTGGCATCTTCTTCTTTCTGTGCTCCCGTTTCACTTTTCGCTCCTTCTTTTGGTTGAGGTTCAGTTGCACTATCCTGAGAGCCGCTATCAGATTCCTCACCACTTCCGAAACCACTACCATATTCCTCACCACTCCAGGACCCATTACATTTCTCTTCAGACTGGAAGGAGTATGCTGAAGAATAGTTCTCGCCGTCCGTGATCTAGTAGCTCGAGGGGAGTGATCTTCAACTTCAGTATTTATCTAGACTCCAAGCGACTAGAATCTGTATCATTCTCACTTTGAGTTGGGGAGAGAGGTGGTGAGGTATGTGGCGGTGCAGACTTTCTTCATAACCCATCGTACCTGAAAAAGCAAAAACGGATTAATAATGTAACCAAGTAAACTGACACATTAACGGGTACTCAGACTTCCTATGTGTACATACATCGTGACTCCTTGCCTTAAGAATTCCATCACTCAATCTATCATTGGGAAGGGCCACGTATTCAAAATGAAAAACTAAATTAACTACAAAGAAAATAATTTTTTTCTATATGGGGGACATCACGGGTCGTGGTCGGAACCACGGTCCATAATGTCCCTAGGGAACATGAGATAGTACCAATGTTCAGCAGTGAACTGTACTGGTTATGGTTCACAAAGGGCTTCATAGTCCATGGAGTGAACCATGGTCCGTTTGAGCCCTCGTGAACTTAGCCAGTGTTCCCTTCTTTTGCTAAGTGTGGACCACGAGTGGTTTCACGGCCCGTGTATCCCTTCACGGTCTGTGAAGGCCTTTGTGGACTTATACTTGGGCAACTTTTCTAGTTACTTCTCACCCCATATATCGTCTATGTCGGATTCTATCAATTATCATCACACAATCCCAAATTTATGAGACATTTTCGTACATGGATGCAACTAATCTACTGACTCTCACCAACCATTACCCAAATAAAAGCAATATTAGTCTATTACGAACATACCCACATACAAACATTTACCTTTTCTCAATAGTAACATATTTTACCGCTATACTCACATGGGAACAAAGTAATTTAACAATATGGGTTCAAATTCACACTTATAGCATCATACATCAGTAACCCTACACAACTTCTTCATACCCACAAACTATATTCACAAATTTTAACCAATTTTGAAATACCTATCACAATTAAAACCTAACAAACACTTCATCAAGTAAGAATACGCAAAATCAAACAAAAATTTGTAGTTCTAACTTGATTCTAGATAAGATCAAACTTATATCAAGTAGGGAAAAGAACTTACATTAATATTTGTTCAACTTTCGACTTTGGAAGGAAGAGATGAAATGCAATGTTGATTTTTGACAATAGTGGACTTAGGGTTTTCATTCCTTGATCGATTTAGGAGTTATGGATAGTGACAAACCATTTAATAGCCTTAGGGACCATTATAGATGAGATAAAAGAGATAAAACTTCTGACCCTTTGCGCTTTGAGAACTAAATAAACGTTTTGAAATCTTTTAAGTTCGCGCGGTTTGGGTCATTGAGTTACTGCCGACGTAACTAAGACGGACCGTGATAATGCTCGTGATGAGCATCACGGTCCGTGAAAGTGGCTATAAAAATTACTTGGGCGAGAAAACTAACATGAGGGTCACGAGAGGCTAAATGGTCCATCCAAGGTCTGACGAACCGTAAACCCTTCCGTGACCCTATTTTTTGCAATTTCCAGTAGCTCCTTTAAGGGAGTTGGTGACCCTTCATAGGCCGTGATGTTGCTCGTGAGGAGCACCACGGTTCTTGAGGGTGCCCGTGAAAGTCTTCCAAATCCCAACTCTTCATTTCTTTTGTCCAACTCTTTCTTGCACACGCCAACACACTGTGACACTATAAAAACAAGAAAAATATGCTAAAATTTACAATCATGGGTTGTCTCCCAAGCAGTGCACAATTTAACATCACCGTGCGACGTAGGTTACTTGATTACTCAGACTTCATCAAGCTTGCATTCCTCAACTATTTTCACCTCCTCCGGGACTCCCAAGTATGCTTTGACTCGCTGACCATTGTCTTTGAACCTCTCACCTTTGTTATTTTCAAGTTCAATCGCACTCGATTGAAATACCTGGGTTACCTTGAATGGTCCAGACCATTTGGATCTCAACTTCCCAGGAAATACACGAAGCCTGGAGTTGAAAAGTAGCACTAAGTCACCGGGGCTGAATGTCCTATTCTCAATGTGCTTATCATGATACAACTTCATCCTTTCCTTGTACAGTGCAAATCTCTCATAAGCCCTCAGATGGAATTCATCCATTTCATTTATCTGATCCAGTTTCAAGTTTGTTGCTTCACTCCAACTGAGATTTAACTTCTTCAGTCCCCACAGTGCCTTATGCTCCAGCTCAACAGTCAAATGACATGCCTTTCCAAACACCAATTGATATGGATACATACTAATGGATGTTTTGAAAGCTGTCTGATATGCCCACAGAGCATCATCTAACCTCCTTGCCCAATCTGTTCTATTGGCATTCACTGTCTTTGCCAATATTGATTTGATCTCCCTGTTCGACACCTCGACTTGACCACTTATTTTTGTTGATGATATGGAGTTGCCACCTTGTGCTATTTAAACCCATATTTAGCCAAAAGTGCACTAAACACTTTATTACAGAAATGTGAGCCTCCATCGCTGATAATAGCTCTAGGTGTGCCAAACCTTGAGAATATGTTCTTCTTCAGAAAGCCAACAACACTTTTACCATCATTTTCAGACATGTCGACTGCTTTAACCAATTTGGATACATAGTCCACTGCCACCAATATATACTTTTACTCGTAGGAGCTCACAAATGGTCCCATAAAGTCAATCCCCCATACATTAAACAATTTCAGCTCCAGAATGGGTGTCATTGGTAGCTCATGGTGACGAGAGATGGCTCCTTGCCGCTGACATACATCATAACTTTTAACTAAGTCGACTGCGTCCTGATGGATTGTAGGCCAGTAGTACCCACTCTTTAGGATCTTGTGGGCAGTACGAGAACCCCCATCGTGACCACCTACCAGAGAAAAATGACAGGACTCTAAGATACACATCATCTCAGCTTCAGGTACACATCGCCTGATGATGTTGTCAGCACACACCCTATACAAATAAGGTTCATCCCAGAAATACTTCCCAACATCATGAAGGAATTTCTTCCTTTGCTTGAATGTCAGCCCTTCAGGCTTCATGAAGGAGTTTCTTTCTTTGCTTGAATGTCAGCCCTTTAGGCATCAACTCGCTGACAAGAAAATTAGCAAAGTCAGCAAACCAAGGAATGAGATCAAGAGTGGCGGCTAATACTTGCTCATCTGGGAATGAGTCATTTATGTCTAACTCAAGTTCTTCTTTATTCTCTGCGTCCAACCTAGACAGGTGATCAGCCACCTGATTTTCACAACCTCTTCTGTTTTTGACTTCAAAGTCGAATTCTTGAAGCAACAACACCCATCTTATCAATCTCGGCTTTGCATTTTTCTTTGCCATTAGATATCGTAGTGCTGTATGATCCATTTGAAATGTCACTCTAGTGCCAACAAGTATTCCCTAAACTTCTCATATGCATATACCACAACTAGTAGTTCCTGCTCAGTGACAATATAGTTACGTTGTGCTCAATTTAGCATTTTGCTAACATAGTAGATCGGGTTGAAGATCTTGTTGTGCTTCTGCCCTAACACAACTCCTAAAGAAATACTGTTTGCATCACACATCACCTCAAATGGTTCCGACAAATCCGGGATAATGATTGATGAGTCCGAGATTTGGACTCATTTAGGGCTTTGTTTATAATGATTTAGTGTCCTTAAATTCTTATTTTGTGCTAATAACTGATGTAAAATCCTTGATTTCCAGGTATTTGGATTGAGGAACAAAGAAGGGACACTAATTTGCAAAGAGGAACAAAATGAGCTGAAAGAAGGAAGAAAAGAGAGTCTAGTGATAACCAAGTCCATTTGGTGAGTCACTGAATGGCCATTTGACCGCCTAAAGTTCCAGTGTGCCAATCTCTGAAGGAGAAAATCAAGTTGGCGAGAGAAACGAGCAGTCTGCGCATCACCGAGTGATTTCTCGATGTAGAGTTAGATCAACCAAAGTTACAGACCTGGATGATGCTGAAGGCCAAGGCAAAAAGGCGATAGAATTGACCGAAGGACGGATCGCCGAGTTGATCGGTGAGCCCAATTTACTGCGCCGAATGGACCTTCGCAACATATTTTTGACGACTATAAATACATTTTTGAACATTTAGTTTAGGAGCTAGAATCTTTTAATCTATCTTTTATCATACTTTCAAGTTGAGAACTCTGAGTATTGAGACAAGTTTTTCCTTAGCTTTGAAGAATTGAAGTTTTTCACTTTTGAGAAATTGGAAGTGGGTCTTTGAGATTCTTCAATTTGGACCTTTGTAAAGACGAAATCAATCTTACCCAGTTGATGGAAACTCAATTTGGTAACGATTTTTATCTTTTTATGATGTCTAGCTAAACCCCAATTCTTAGGGTGTGATTATGTGATTATGGGATGATTTAGTTTATGGGTATTTCTAATTGTTAGTTTAAATGCTGTTTAGAAGTGATTTCAATCAGTAATTGTGGTTTAAATTAAAGAATTGTAGTTGCAAATACAGCTCTACCTTCGTATTTTTTTCTTGCTCGAGAGAGAGGTTTTAAAACCAAGATTACTGGTTGATGGTCTGTGGGTATTGGGTTGTCATGGGTTCAGCTCAAGAGAGTGAATCCTAAACCATTTTCCACACATTCAGCTCGAGAGAGTGAATGGACTAAGGCGTAGGCTGTTCTTATTTTGCATGCTTATCGATATTCGAGAGAAATTGATTTGATTCGGGATAAATTATTAGAGAGAAATTTTACCTCCTCTATAGTCTAGCTTAGTCATTAACTTACAGCCATTTTCTAACAGTTGCAATTACTCATTTGTCTACATTGGCCTATAATCAAATCACATCCCAAGAACCCATCTCATTATTGTTATTCCGTATTATTTGCTGTTGTAGTTGATAATTAAAACCAAAACCCTCTGTTATTTGACATTTGTGTCACCCCTTAATTTGAATTATGTTTCTATCTGATAATGTCTATTCCTTTGGCTGACTTGAACATATTCGTACTTTCCTATTAATTATTAAATGAGTACCGCTCCCTGTGGGATTCGACCCCAACTCATTTAGTTGGGTTATATACTGACTAACGATCGTTGATGCTTAGAATTGGATGAAGTGTCGTTGATAACGTTATTCAATCAAAACGGCATCGCTGTCAGGGAGTGGTGTTGGTTAAGATTCTTTAATTAAGTTGAATTTTGCTGTTGTTAGTTATAGTTGAATCTACTTACTTTTAGTTTTGGTTTTCATGTTGCTTGTTTAGAACAGAAGAAAGGAGCATGTCTTGTAGCAACGGTGACCAAATGGACCACTCTCCTTTGAGAATGATGATTCTTAGGGATAACATCCTAAGTTTCAGTCAATTGGAGGGTGAGTCAATCCATGAGTTGTGGCTGAGATTTAAGTCACTATTGCTGCAATGCCCAACTCATGGAATCTCAGATAAAATGCTACTAGACTGCTTCTATAGAGGTCTTGGTCTAGAGAACAGAGGAGTGGCTGACCAAATTTCTCCGGGTGGTCTCACACGACTAGCCTATGCAATAGCAGCCCAACTCCTTGATCATATGGCCAAGACCAACAAAGAGACTAAGAAGGATCAGATTTTGGCCACACTGTTGACTCAACTGGATCTCGTGGCCAAACAGATTATGGAATTGGAGGTACCGTACAAAAAGAAAGAGCGGTACATTCCCCCTCACGAGCGTATAAATCCCAAGGAGTGCGAAGGTGGACAAGTAAACAAGATACTCTCACTCATTCTCCACAAAGTTGAAGAACACGACAGAGTGTTGAATGAGAAAAAATAGAATGTCTCTCTGTTGAATCAGATGACTGCCTCTCATTCCATGTCGATTCAGCTACTGGAGACCCAAATCGGTCATGTGTTGTCTCTTCTCTACCCCACGAATCAAAATTAAGTGGGAAATTATGTCGTGCCACGACATTAACTAAGGTGCTACTTAGGAGGAAACCCAAGTTTTAATGCTTTCGTTTTGTTTTAGAAATAATCGTGTGTTGATTTTGCAGGTGGAAGTGTAGAATGTGTTTGAAAAGTGCAGGTTGGCGAGCAAAATGTCTGGTTGGCGACACGCCGAAGAGGTCGGTGAGCTTGACTTAGACCGCTGTTGGAATCAAAAAAATTTAAGGTTGGAGTCTGTAAAACTCGGCTAGCCCAAGAGCAAATCGGCGTGTCGCCAAACAGGTCGGCGATCGCGACTTTGTCTGCCGTTTGGACCCCCCACATTAACTAGAGGTCCTGTAAAACTCGGTGAGGTAAGTTCCCACTCGGCGTGTCGCTGAGTGGGTCGGCGAGCAAAATTAATGTCTCCGAATGGGCGAGAATTGGACGGTTTTAAAGGCCAAAGGCTTAAACTTTCAAACTCTTTCATATTCCCTCACTTTTTAACTTCCCAAACTCACACCCGCACTATATTTTTGCATTATTATTGCTTGTTAGTCGTCGATTGTGTGTTCGGAGTTGAATTTCTTTGCCGCCTAGCTTTTCAAAGTATTTATTTGGCATTTCAGGTTGGTTTTCTAATCCCCAAACTTACATTTAGCGATTAATCTCCTTTGCAACTGTTCTTGTCTTAGTGATGTGTGATGGGCTTCTCTGATTGGTAATTGTATGCTTGTGTGCCTGTTTTAATTTGAATATCATGCATATATTGCCTAAGTTTTTATTTCCAGAAATTTTGTGCTTAAAATAGATCAATCTTGTTGGGTTGAGTTTTGTTGTTGTTGGGTCTAGTCGGGTGAAGTCTATGTAACCCACATTTGTGCCAAATGACGTGATTTACCCAATGATGAAGTGGTTGATGTCATTCTTAAGGGCTTAATGGGTCTAAGCCTAATTGAAATAATGTATGCTTTGATTTTGTTTTTGGGGGCTGCGAGGTTGAATTTGGAAAATAGGGTTGAAAGTAGGAACGTTGGGCAGTTTGGCGAGCTAGGTCGAACTCGCCGAACCACTCGGTGGTTCGTCGAATCCCCTTATCTTGCCTTTAATTTCAAGCAATCATTAAGTTTGGGTACTATAACTTTCGGTGAGAAGCCTGAGTTCGTCGAGTGCACTTGGCGACTTGTCGAAATTCTTTCTTGATCACCCTTTCTGTACCCCTTAACACCTAAAATACACTGTAACTTTCAGCGGGATTGTCCATGCTTGTCAAATGCTATCGGCGATTCACCGAAAGGACCCTCCCATCGCCGACATGTCAATTTTTCTGGGAATTTTTTAGTCAATCCTTTCAGCGAGCCCGATCTATCTCGCCAAAGAGATTTGGCGACTCACCGATCAGTTCAGCGAGTCTTTCTGCAACTGATTTTCTAAAATTGTTCTTGAAATGAATCTAACGCTTTTTGTTGTTTTTGCAGATATGGCTAGAACCAACCTCGACATGCCTCCCCGTAAAAGAGCATGGGGTGTAGTGATAAATGAAGGGGGAGCAAATCCTCCTAAAAAGGAAAGGAAAAAGTCTCCAAAAGGAGGAAAAGGTAGGGGTAAAAGGCCCATATCTGATGTTCCGAAGCACAAATCCGGCAACGAGGGAGAGTCATTTGACTCCGAAGCTGCATTATCTTAGCCGTAGGAAGACCAGCCACTATAGTCCCGGTGGGAGGAGATTTGTGCTAGGTCTCGCCCAGCAACCACTCCTCATACAGCTGATACAGTGCCAGCTCCGACACCACCTGTGGCCCTAGTGCCACCAGTACAGATTCATCCTCCCAGGGTACTCAACAGATTAAAAGTTGTTGGGTTGCAGACCATTCTTGAGGAGAAGATACTTTCCACAGAGGGCCTAGATGGCAAATACTCTAGGGTGAGGGAAACACTCTAGTATCATTGCTTTGAGCAGTTTACCCGACCCCGAGGCCCCTATATTCCTACATGGGTCCCGGAGTTTTACTCGGCATATGGTGACCTGGTTCCTAAAGGCAAGAAGAAGGCAAGTACTTTCAGACCGGTGGGGTCCATCATGGTATGGGGGATAGTAGTACACTGTAGCCGTGATCACATCAATGCGGTATTTGATAAAAGGTCAGACTTTGACTACCCCAGCCTAGCTACCACTACGACACCTTTGGATGAGCTTAAGGGCTGGATAGCTCCCCTCATCTCTGACACCACCCTGAGGTGGATTGAGGAAGGAGTCCCGATCGAGAAGAAGAACTTGAGTGTAGCTGAACGATATTGGTTTGGATTCATCAATAACTCCATTATGTCGTCCCAGAATGATTCCATCCTCCTCCATCCTAAGGCAACCTACCTCGGGTCGATCATATCTAAGAAGAGCATTGACTTGGGACTTATTATTGAGCAGGAGATGTCCATGAGGGCCAAATATCGCCAGACATCCCTGCCTTTCCCGATCTTGATCACTGAGTTGTGCTGGCGTGCTAGAGTTCCTTGCAATGCGATGAGAGATTTAGAGGTCACTCCCATATCCTCCACAGACATCCAGCGTATAGAGGCCGAGTACACTCAGGAGGAGGTTGATAGGAGAAGAGCAACCCCGGTAGATGCATCCCTAGAGGTGGACATTGACTCTATACCTGTAGAGGCACCTTTGCCTACTCCGGCCTCCGGGCCTTCAGGTACCTCCACTTCCTCTCAGACTCTTGGTACTTCTATTGCTCCCCAGCCCACCAAGATCACTCAGGTCATGCTCCTGAAGATGAGACACCTAGCATATTATGTGGATGTGAGGGCTACTCGATTGGAGGTTGCGGTACTATGGATGATTGAGAGTACTATCCTAGCTGCACTGACTCCCCTACGAGCATCACACTGTCACAACGAGAGTTGAGACTTGTGAGAGTAGACAGGGGGAGACTTTGGAGGTGACGGCTTTGAAAGTCGAGGTTGCAGATTTAAGGAAGGATGTGCACTACTTGAAGTCCACAGACTTCACTTCACTATTGGAGGCAGCGAATGATGTGGATTCCCAAGTGACTTCTGAGATTCATCCAACCACCACCGGAGACGTACATCGGGATGATATAGCAGCTGATGAGTCAGAGGCAGAGACCGACGAGGAGCAGATAGAGGTGAGAGATGAGAGCATAGATGGAGACCTACCAGATCTGGAAGAGACGATTGTACAATCGGTGATCCAGACATCGCTAACAAAGACGTCCATGGCAGATCCTAGTGGATCAAGTGATGCTGCTACTACACCGGGCACTGATTCCCCGACAGATGGAGCGAATGCGTAGACATGACTTCTCTTTACCTCCATCTCTGTCATTTCTATTGATGTTTTAGTACTTTATTGCATTTGAGGACAAATTATTTTTTGTTTGTGATGGGGTGAGGTATTTCCATACCTACCTCTTGTGATTATTATTTTTGCTTATACATTAGGTTTTGTGCTGTAAATTGTGTTTTAGCACTGTTTTGTGGATATTTGAGTTTGTGGCCCCTTATTTTGAATGTAAATGGTTTTTGGACCCTTCTAAAAAAAAATTCCACCCTTTTGATTGTGTTTGAATGTGGTTGTTCTTATGCAAATTTGAGTATCGGTTATGATCAATACCGATTACTTGAATGGTGCTCTCAATCGAACAAAAATGAATGTGCGGCTATGATAAGGCCAAATGAAGTTGCATAGATAATATGTAAACTTTTTGCATCTCGTTGTGACTAGCCGGTTATCGAATTGAGTCTCTTGTGATGAACATTAAACACTAGCGAAAGTGTGGAGTCTTGTTTGATATTGGTGTCAATGCCTTGTGTGATGAGCTTACCGTGAACCTTGTGTGATGACACCTAGAATTTTCCCCATTGGTCTAGTTGACTAAGTGATGCATGCTCTTAAAATGATCTTACGCAACAATTTTAAAGAGTGAAACAATTTGACATTATACCTCTTTTGTGGCCTACCTTGTGAGTTTTTGAACTTTTCTTGAAAACCCTTTGAGCCTTAGCCTTTTTCTTGGAAGAAACTTGATGAAAATGAGACCTCTCTTTATCCCTTCACCCATAATCCTCATGAAGTGTGGTTTGTTTGAATAGCCAACTTAGGCCAAAAGCCTAAGTTGAGGTGTGGTGAAAAGAGAAGGTAAATCAAGAAGTGCAAAGAAATTTCCCTTTTGATCCATGATTTTGAGAAATATGGAACCCCTCCATACAAAAAAAAAAAAAAGAAGAGAAAAAGAAAATGAGAATGAAAAAGAAAAAGAATGAAAAAGTATTGAAATTTGCAAAACAAATGGGGTGTCCGGTATTCCATGGAAAGTGAATAATGGGGTGAATTTTGAACATGAATGAGAATAATGAAGAAAGGGAAATGAAGTGTTGTTCATACCACATATCATGAGGATAATATCCACTGAGCCTAAATGACTATACCTTTACACTCAGCCCCGTTACAAGCCTTGAAAAGACCTTTTTGATCTTGAGTGAGTTGAAACAAATGTTGATTGGAAATTAAGGGCAAACCTATGGGTGAAGTCATGCATGTGTTAATCTTTGTGAGTGTGAGAGTTGCATGTGATTCCGGAACTATAAAGTGTTGAACCATTGTGTGTGAATATGGAATCATCTTTGTGTGAGAGCATTTGAGTACCTTTGTTGAGCTTGAACTTGCATTTGAAGCAACTATTGTGAACTTGAAATCTTTGATAATGGTGAGTCACAACTTGAATCTTTGAGTGCACAATTAATCCTTGCATGAGTAAGTTGAGTCTTGTTGTGTGCATTCATGATTAAGTCTTGTGTAGCACTGTTTGAGACATCCTTTTTGAACCGCTGAACTTGAGGACAAACAAAAGTTTAAGTTGGGGGTGTTGATAAATTCGAGATTTGGACTTATTTAGGGCTTTGCTTATAATGATTCAGTGTCTTCAAATGCTTATTTTGTGCTAATAACTGATGCAAAATCCTTCATTTCCAGGTATTTGGATTGAGGAACAAAGCAGGGACACTAATTTGCAAAAAGGAAGAAAAGAGAGCCTGCTGATCGCCAAGTCCATTTGGCGAGTTGTTGAGTGGCCATTTGACCGCTTAAAGTTCTAGTGTCCCAAGCCCTGAAGGAGAAAATCAAGTTGGCGAGAGAAATAAGCAGTCGGCGGATTGCCGAGTGATTCCGCGATGCAGAGTTAGATCGCCCAAAGTTACAGACCTGGAGGATACTGAAGGCCAAAGCAAAAAGGTGATAGAATTGACCAAAGGGAGTATCACCGAGTTGATCAGCGAGCCCAACTTAATGCGCTGAATGGCCCTTTACAGGATATTTTTGGCGACTATAAATACGTTTTTGAACATTTAGTTTAGAAGCTGGAATCTTTTAATCTATCTTTTATCATACTTTCAACTTGAGAACTTTGAGTATTGAGACAAGTTTTTCCTTAGCTTTGAAGAATTTAAGTTTTTCACTTTTGAGAAATTGGAAGTGGATCTTTTAGATTCTTCAATTTGGACCTTTGTAAAGACGAAATCAATCTTACCCAGTTGATGGAAACTCAATTTGGTAACGATTTTTATCTTTTTATGATGTCTAGCTAAAACCCTAATTCTTAGGGTGTGATTATGTGATTATGGGATAATTTAGTTTATGGGTATTTCTAATTGTTAGTTTAAATGCTGTTTAGAAGTGATTTCAATCAGTAAATGTAGTTTAAATTAAAAAATTGTAGTTGCAAATGCAGTTCTACCTTCGTATTTTTTGCTTGCTCGAGAGAGAGGTTTTAAAACCAAGATTACTAGTTGATGGTCTGTGGGTATTGGGTTGTCATGGGTTCAGCTCGAGAGAGTGAATCCTAAATCATTTTCCACACATTCAGCTCGAGAGAGTGAATGGACTAAGGCGTAGGCTGTTCTTATTTTGCATGCTTGTCGATGTTCGAGAGAAATTGACTTGATTCGGGGTAAATTATCCGAGAGAAAGTTTACCTCCTCTATAGTCTAGCTTAGTCACTAATTTACAACCATTTTCTAACAGTTGCAATTACCCATTTGTCTACATTAGCCTATAATCAAATCACATCCCAAAAACCCATCTCATTATTATTATTCTATATTATTTGTTGTTGTTGTAGTTGATAATTAAGACCAAAACCCCCCCGTTATTTGAGATTCATGTCACCCCTTAATTTGAAATATGTTTCTATTCGATAATGTCTATTCCTTTGGCTGACTTGAACATATTCGTACTTTCCTATTGAATCTTAAACATGTAGCGCTCCCTGTGGGATTCGACCCCAACTTATTTAGTTGTGTTATGT
>JAJOOF010011497.1:0-13725 GCA_029582545.1 Solanum lignicaule
TTTGTAAATGAGCTTGACTCTTGTTCTATGATGTCATTTTGAAATAGTTTGCCCTTAGTCCCTATTTCCCGTTAATTAATGTTGAATGTACTTCCGCGACCGATGAAGTGTGATGACAAGTTTGAGAGGCATGTTTGGGGTTCCTCATTCGCCATGTCACGTCTAGGCCCTAGGCTTGGGTCGTGACATCAACTATGTGAACACTTTCATGTAATGAGACCTAACTTTGGGAAAACCCACACTTTACTACGTAAGACTTCCCCCTATAACTTGGATAATCCTCACATCAACTAGGTGTGGTTCTCCTTTCTACTTGGAACCCGGACCCTACCTTGTGTGACACTCCATCTCACCTTCAATATCCACGTGAGGCTAAGCATACACCTCAAGATTTGATAGTTAAGCCTTGCTTAACACTCATAACTCATGGAAGGATGCCCTTGACAACCAATCCATATTCAAGTGATTCTATCACTTCTTACTTTCAAGCAAACATAAGGTAGTTTAGGTGAGTATAGGCCTTTCACCATAATCCAACCTATTAGACTTTTGTCCCCTTTTAGACTTTACTTTCAAAGTATTTACATCAACAATTGATCACATTAGCTTCACCCTAAAGCCTTAGCTTATCATGATCACAACCTTACTCTCTAGGTTTCTTTCCTAATATATTCTTTATACCTAGATTTCAAGGTATTTTGATTACTTCATTCCTTACTAGGTGATTCCAGTATTAATTGATCATAAAGGTTCAATTATAACTTTACGAGTCAAGATCAATCATATTAAACGAGGTCTAGTTCAATTCATATTTATATGATCCTAACTTTGATGGAATACTACTCATGACATTGATTTAGGAAGATTACTCATGAACGTTCAATTTCACCTTTAATGGCATCAACCCACAAGACAATTAACTCATCAAGAAAATTAGGGTTAATTATATAATTCACATTATTTCATCATAATATCACAATTAAAGGTTAAATCAACCATAAATAAGTATTATCCAACCCTTTAGAATCATACATCAGTATTGCACTTCATTCCTCAGTGGTGGAACCAACCAAGATGTATGTTGTTCGACCCGACCTTAGACTCTTTCTTCCCCACCTACACAAATGGTTTTTTAACCCAAATTAGGAAAAGTTATGTCAGGTTCTTAGTAGGAATCGACGACCTTTATACCCACACATTCGAAGTAACCCTAGCTTAGCCTAGATTCTTCTTAAAAATTAAGGGATTACTAAGGGGGTTCTATGGGTGGAAGAACCCGTAGATGAAAAGCTAAACATACCTCAATCAATGCCCTAGCACAAGCCTTCAACAATGGTGCCTTTGTTTTTTTACCTTAGCTTTAAGCTCTAGCTTTTTCTTCAATGGGGGTCTTCTTAGAGAGAGAAATATTTGAGAGAGGAGTGATTTGGGGTTTTGATTTGGGTCTTGTGATAAAGTGAATTAAAGTTGGGGGTTAATGACTTAAAATATTCCAAATAGGTGAATAAAAGACATATAAAACAACCCCATTAATAAACTAAATGATTTGGAATTTACTAAACTACCCTTGACTAAGAAGCCATGGTACCAGGCACCACGCCTCTCTTCACGAGCCGTCAAGGGAACCACGGCCCGTGGTGGTTTCCGTGGTCCCTTGATCAGTGGCTCCCCTCAAATTTCCAACCTCCCACACCACTTAGGCATGACTACGAGCCTTCCCACTAGTTGTGGTCATGACCACGGGCCGTGAAGTGGCTCGTGGTCAATTAGGCAGTAGCCAACCATCAAGGCTTCAACTCCCACAAGGCTAAGGGGTCTTCACGGACCCCTTCACAGACCGTGGTAAAGACCACTGGTCATGAAGGTGGTGATGGACCCTGGGGCAGTTCTTTGCCAAGGTTAGCCAACCTTTGCCTGTGGCTTAAGCTATCCCCCTTTGTCTTGGACTTTTCCCTTGGAACACTATATCAAACTTTAGGTAACCTTCTAAATTGCGGGGTCTAACACGTACCTTGAAATTCAAGCACTAACCATCTCATTCTATGCATGAAAAGTCTCATCTACAACTCTATTCCTCATACATCAAACTATAGAAGCCTAGCTTAAGGCCCGATTTTAGTCAACTAGTTTTCGTGGCGTTACACCTAATACAAACAAACCAAAATTAAAAACATTATCTCACATGTCACTCTATTCTAGTAATAGATAAGACTTATCCTATCTAAAAATAGTAAACCATTATCCGGACTGACTATCTTTATCTAATATAATAAAAGACAACAAAAATCATTCAAATTGGGCCCCACTTAAGATGTGAAGGATCCTACTATAAAAAAACAAATAAAGGAAACTAAATTGTTTGCATGTGACAGCACGTGCAAGCTAGTGGATGAGCAGCTTGTAGAATACTCCAAGCAGGTGTGTAAGTTACTTGCAAACAGCTCTCAAGTGGGTGGATATGCTACCTGTATGCAACATTAGAGTAGGTGGATAAGCTACTTGTACGGAGCTTGAAAGCATGTAGATAAGTAGCTTAATGGCAAACTTTTCTAGGAAGTCTTGTGACAAACATTTCTAGGAAGTTTAACAGTATTTTTTGGCTGGTAAGTTGTAATTTATTGCACATGTCATCGGGCATCATTCGATTATGCAGAGGTTTAAGGTATTGAAAGTGGGCTTGAATATCCTTCTTCCATCAACCAATCAAAACCATGTTTCTTCTTGTACAACTCCTTCTTTTCGAGGCTTCGTTTGGTTGATCTAGTGAAGTACCTATTTCCGTTGGTCCTGCCACATTGTGATCCCATTTTTGTAAAGGAATGTTTAGTCCTATGCTAGTAATGGCCAGAGTAACTTTATCTCTTGTTATTTCATATGGGACTTGATATTCTTTCGCAGCTTGTCGGAAATTTTTACAGTGCAGGTGGTTTTCCGTGTAGTTCCATCAAGGACATTCTTTAGACCATATTTCATTTGGGATACATTGATTTTGCTAGACGATAAATTGTTGAGCTTCGTGATATTAATCTTCCAAGGACAAAATAGAGACAAGAAACTTCCAATAGAAGGAAATTTCTGGTCTAGCTTGGACCTAATTGTTGATAATTTTCACGTCACGGTGTAACATGAAAATCTTAACCTCGTAGGAATTTTTAAAGAGATGAACCCACCAACTTCATGGTTGGAACCACAATAGAAACTTTTGTACGGCTGGTTGAATTCTATCTAAATCCCTAAACAAGTTGCACTTGAACTCCATAAAAATGTAATACTGGTTACATAAGTACCAGAATAACCATAGGAGTTCTTGGGGAAAATCATCTACCAATAAAATGAACACATGGAAATAAGGATACTCCGGGTGGACTCCAAAAGGCATGAGGATAGATCCTCAATACTTCCTGAATACCTAGAGTTCATAATATGTCCTTCCTTATATCATAATTGACGGATCAAATGGGTTCCCAAATTGTGTGAATATTTTTGGTGGATACTCCACCTTCTCAGCTAGGTTGATCCTTGGCTTTTTAACCAGAAAGGCAGTGTTGGTGGGGTTTCCTATACTTTCTTCATCACTGGATATTTGGAATAACTTCAACATTGAAGTATATTGCTTGAACTGTTGTCTGAAAGCTATTCCGTTAATTCTTATCTCAAGTTTATCCTTGAGTTGGGTGTAGATGTCCAACCCAATGATGAGGTCTCTTCCTGGAACATCTGTACCAAGGAGTTCTGTTCGAAAATGTAACCCAAGGAGGAACTCAGTTACAACCGGATGTTTTGTAGTCAGCTTGATTGTAAGGATTTCCTTTGATAGTGTACTAAAATTCAGTAAATGAGAAATCCATTGGCCATCAGTTAGAATTGCTGGGTTAATAATGGATGACGTGTCTCCTGTATCCCTAAGTGCAATGACCTGCACTGCCTTATCCCATTTTGAACTGTAGATAGCCAATTGAACATGAGGTGTATCGACTTCTCGAGGGAAGTTAACAACCTCTTCTTTTGTAATGGATATATGATACATGTTGTGGCCTAGATTATCATTAATATCGGTATGCTCGCTAGCCATCTCATAGACATCTATTGAGAAAAGAGTTTCACCCATTAGTTCATCCTCTAGTTAAAATACTGATTCAGGGTCGTCATCTCTACTTATATATAATCGGGTATGATCGGCTATGTCATCAAAGAGTTGAAGGGTCTTGGCATATCTTTTAGATTGAGTGAAATTCTTCACAATATGTCTAGGTTTGTTGCAAATAAAGCAACAATCATTTTTCCTGTAAATGCCTGGACTTCTTCTGCTAAAAAACAAAGTGCGCCTGGTCATCCTGGATTGATTATCAGGTGGCCTAGGTAGTTTGAATCTCCTATATAGCTTGACATTCTTACATCTTGCTCGATAACTTGAGCAAGAGCAATGAGACTTAGTCACAAGGTCACTTCGACTGCATGCCTTATGAAGAGTTGGATTATTTTAAACGATACGTTTCAGAACAGATCTCTTCATGTAGATACTATCTAGGGCTTGAAAAATACCTTGGCTAATGTAGCCAATATAGGGGATAGTATCTTCAATGATCGTCATTGCATGCCCTGCTAACATCTTTGGCAATGATGACACGAAGTATGTTCAAATTTGCATCTTAATTAGATTCTTGCCATCTTTTGGAAATGGATATAAATGATATACACTTAATTTCAAATAGTTGCCAGCACATTTATTCAAGTCTATGACCGGTATATCCACAAAAGACTTCTAGAAGTATGTTCAAATTTGCTGCAATGTCTTGGGATGTTAGGAAGAAGTTCATGTTCCCAGCACCTATTGCGGTCCACCAATCCCTCAGAATGTCGGAGAACATTGAATTAAATTCTGATAGTATCATATACTTTTCCCACTTGACTACATTCTTGTAACGACCCTAAAATGAATAAGTTAAACTAAAGCCTAACATGTGTGTGTTTGAGTTTGATGTGAGGTTCCATGTTGTTTTATGTTGTCTCGAGCTATGGCTGAGGGTTTAAGGGGTTAAACGTCAAGGTACGACTCCCCATGGACCACCCTAGGGGTCTTTGAGGAGGACCCTAAGCTTAACCCCCAAGACCCTAAGGAAAACAAAGACTGCCCATAAATGGGGTGATCTACGGAAGGGGTCCACGCCCCATGAATGCCCTCCGTAGGTCAAGGGGCCCCAAACCATGCTGCAGTCATAGACCACAGACCAACAGCACGGTCAGTTAATGGACTCACGGTGTGTGAGTCCAGGGTGTGAATCACCACTGCAATTTGTCAAGTCGTTCGGCCTTGGTGGGGGTGAATTGGTAAATTCATCCAAAGTCCTAATAAGTTGGGGGACGGTTATTTTAAGTGTATTAAGATATTTTAATATTATTAAAACAATAAAATACTATTTTAGATTTCATTATTCAAATCCCCCAAATCAAAACCCAATTACTCTTCTCTCCAAAAATCTTCTCTCTAGAACCTCCATTGAAGAACAAAGAAAGAGATCAAGGAAAGCTTAAATGAAGGAGCTTTTCACTTCAAATTTGGAAGGATTCTACACCTAAGGTATGGGAGTTCTTCATCCTTGGGAAGCTATCACCCAAGGAGCCCTTTCAAAAGCTTTTAACTCAAATCTAGAAAACCCAATTATCTAGGGTTTCAACTCAACTACATGGATTCCGTTTAAATTTTCTTTTAAAAGTTGAAATATGTTTGTTTATGATTTTATGATTGATTTCATATGATTTTAACTCAACTCGTTCAAGAATCCATGAGACCCTCATCCCTTGTTATGGTTCTTCTTTACATTATGTCATGGTTTTGCAAGTTCGTCCAATTGATTGGATGTGAGTTAATTATGATGTAATTGCATGATATTAGTATGAATCTACATGTAGATTTAATTAATCTATGATTCTAAGGTGAACTGATGAGGCCTAGGGTTATGTCATGAAAGAGGTAAATTGTGGGTTTAGATGTAACCTTCTAAGAATGGTGAAATTCTTGATGAATTGCCTTAGATTAGATCACCTAGCAATGAATTACTCGTACATAAAGCTTGTAGATATGAACTAACATGATTAAGAGCTTATATGAATAATCATGTTTGTGTAGTGTTGAGATTGAGTTTATATGTTCCTATATGACTATAATTGATCAAGAATTCGGCATGTGTTTAGGTTACCGTGAGAACTAGGATTACTTAATAATCATGTGAGGAATTGATTCAGAGTAAGGATTCTAACATGAAGATGACTCCTAGGGCTTAAAGGGTAAAAGCTAGGATGAATAAACTAGGGATGCCAAGGCTTTAAGAAAGAAGTCATTATGTATGTTAAGTTGCATATAGTCCTATAGTGAGGATACTTCACCCACATGACCTATAATGTGATCTCATGAGTCTATGCATGAAGTGACTGAACTATTTGAGATATGGTTGTATCTATTTTTCTAGTATTCAAGGCCAGATGTATGGACTCAATATGACTGTTGAATGCAATATATGTGGATTATGCATGATTGTGATATTATGTACATGCTTCTGAACACTTTGAGAGGGGATTGTCTATGATGATAATGTTGTTGTTGTTGTGTCATTGTAAGGACAATTATACACACACACTCCATGCTTAAATAAGATTATGAGGTATTTGTGGTGTCAATTGAAAGGCTAGTTCTCATGTGCACCTTTACAAAATGTACATGACCATGATGATCCACTTGAAAGGTGTAGGTGTTAGTTATTGTGTATGTTGTTGTATTGATGCATGATCCTTCTTCCCCTACACCTTTACATTATCAATGCATGAAAACACTATGATTATGATATTAATGTTGGGTTGATTGAAAAGGATACTTTTATGAACATGATGTGAGAAACTTACTCCCATACTAAGGATTCTAAGAGTGGAAGGCTATTCTCGCCTAAAGAATCCACAAGCTACCATGATACCATGATCGTTGAGTGTTAGGCATTCTTTCAGAAACATGATTATAAATTAAAGACTTAACATGCTTATTAAAAGGGTATATCTCCCTACATGAGCACGTAACATGAACCATGACATGAAAAAGTAACAAGAACAATTAACATGAACAAGAACAAGAACATGGGTTAGTTACTATAGTCCCCTTAAGAAGTTCAACTTAGTGTGAATAGGGGTATGGGACTTCATTCAGACATTACACAAGTATACTTTGAGAGTGGGCATGGTAGGTTTCCCATATGACATGATAAATATGAGTTATGCATGCTTTATTACGAATTATGAACATGAACATGAATATTACTATGGACTATACCTATGACTTCTTAATGAGCTTTACTTAGTGTGGGGGTATGGGACTTCACTTATACATTGCACAAGTACACTTTTAAGGGGGTTGTGGTGTGGTTTCCTTATACTATGAATATATGTGAACTTATGTATGCATGATATGGGTTGTTGTTATGAATGACGTTACCTATTAAAAAACATGAATATGAATGTCTGTTTGTCTATATGTGATGGCTGTGAATAAGGTCAAGGTATGTTATGCATGAATACGGTAGCCTAGAAGTGATACTTAGTGTAGATAGGATTATGGGGTCCTATCTATGCATTGCACAAGTAGAGCTCAAGGTTGATTATGTGATGATTCTACTATGATGAGACAAAATTAGTTTTTGTATATGTTTATGAAATATGCCTTGTGATGGGATATGAATTATGTTGATGTTGGAGATTATGCTTGATATTATAATGATATCTCTTATGTTATGATGAAGTGTATGTGAGTTGCCTTATGAGTTGCATTCTCCAACTATTTCATAATGTTTGCTCGAGGACGAACAAATGTTTAAGTGTGGGGTGTTGATATGAGGTCAAAATACATATTTTTAATCATTATTTGTCTTACATTTATTATTTATATTTGTCCTTTTTGAGCATGAATTTTATAAATTGTGCTAAATGGTATATTTTATTTGTAGGATTAAATTGGTGGAAAAATGAAGAAGTTTGGAGCTAAAATGAATTAAAGATGGAAGGTTGAAAAAGGAAATCAAGCAGACAACTTAATGGATTAAATTGAATAAAATAATATATTTATGTATATAAGGAAAGGGGGATGCAATTCAAAATTTTCAATTTGCCTCTACTGTACACGTGTCACAATGGAAGGCTACAACAGCAAAAGAAAATTGACGCGGACAGCTTCACCGAAAATAACATGGAATTCAATTCCTTTTGGTTTTGGATTCCTAATTTGTTTAGACTTAATTATTTTATTTAGGGTTTCCTACATCTTTAAATAGTGCATAGAAATAATTATTTGAGAGCCAAGAATCAATAAACAATACATAATATAAAAAAAATTCTAGTTTAGGAACTTTGGAATAGTCGTCGTGGAGGCCGGACAATTGTGGTTTATTCCTTCTTCTCCTTTATTATATATTTGTATTCATGATTAATAAAAGATAGCTTAGCTATTGTTCTTAACTTTTTATGATTAACACAAGCATATTTATTTTAATAAATTTTGATTGTGTTTTTGAGATAATGAGTAGCTAAATTTCATAACTAGGGTTGTGGGAACCATAAGCGATTAGCAAAGTATGAATAATAACTAAGTAATTCTTGAATAGTGTTGAAGCATGCATTGATAATTCTTTTGTATAGAAGTCTTTTTAACGATGCGCAACATTAGAACTCGCCTTGTTGCTACTTGCTGGACGAAGGAGATAGTTAATAAGAAAGGAATTTTCAACATATATTTAGTGTGATACTATCTAATAGTCTAATGTCAATTGGTGCGAGGGTGAAAACTAAGTCATACATTAATGTGACGTCTAATATGAGGTAAAGGTAATTGTTAATAAATAGGGTCAGTTTTGAGAATGGTGAGAGGTTGCAGCATTGTAGTGCCATTTCTACGAGGTCACTGGTACAAAAGAAAGAGGATCCTGGAGCTTTCACTATTCCATGCACCATCGGTAAGATGCACTTTGCAAAAGCTTTGTATGATTTAGGTGCCAACATTAACTTGATGCCATTGTCGATTTATAAGAAGTTGGGTTTAGGAGCTCCAAAGCCAACTCCGATGGGTTTACTTATGGCTGATAGAACTGTGAAAAAGCCCATTGGAGTGCTTACATATGTCCTTGTGAAAGTGGGCATTCATTTTTCTGGCATAATTTGTTATACTTGATTGCGAGGTTGACTTTAAGTTCCCCATCATCTTAGGGAGACTATTCCTTGCTACTGGGCGTGCTTTAGTTTATATGAAAAGAGGGTAGATGAAGTTCTGACTAAATAAGGAGGAGGTGACCTTTAACGTCTGTAAGTTTATTAAGAAAGAACGTGATCTTAAATCGGTATCGGTGGTGAGTCATACTTTTTGAAGATGTGCGGAAGTGTTAAGTAAGGAGAAGTTAGGTGTAGCCTTGTACACGGAGAATAAGCGCCATGCTCAAAAGACAGAAAAGCTCAAACAGGCTCCTAGTGATCTGGTGTTTTTGTACAAATCAAGGTTGTGTTATTTTCCGGGGAGATCTAAGTCCCAATGGACTGGACCATTCAGAGTTACCCAAGTGTCCCCACATGGAGTGGTTGAGCTCGATAAAAGGAATGGGAGAAGGTTCAAAGACGACTAGAGAAGGATAAAAAGCTACATGTGAAATTCTGAAAGTGTAAATGCAGTGATAGAGGCATGGCATCAAATGCAGTGATAAAGGCATGGCATCTTGGTGAAGTCTGAGTAATCAAGGGGCCTGCGTCATGCCGCGATGTTAAATCAAGCGTTGCTTGGGAGGCAACCCAAGATGTACAATCTAGCCAACTATAGGTTTTGTTTTGCGTCTAGTAGTTTCTTTGGTTAATTACGTCTTTGTACTCAATTAGATAGGTGCTTTAATGTCTTGGTTAGTGTTGGCTAGATATAGGATAGGGTCCGTCTCTAAAAAGTGTCTAGAAAATGTAAAAAGAATGGCTTAATGGTTGCTACATGTGCAGGTGCGCAAGGCAAAATCTGCAGAAAATGGTCTGGTGCAGCGGTCTACGGACCCCATCGACAGTCCGTAGTCCATTTTACGGAACGTAAATGGCATCTGTAGATCCAGTTAAGTGTCTAAAATTTTACAAAGTGTGAAAGTGATCTATGGTTCCCATCTACGGAGTCTAAAATTTTACAAACTGTGAAGGTGATCTACGGTCCCCATCTACAGACCGTAGATCGACCTACAAACCGTAAGTGTGGTCTCGTAGGTCCAACCCTAGCTAAACCGGACCCACCCGCTTGTTGATGGTTCTTCGGCGCTAAGTGCCACATGTTTGCTTCACCCAAATCCGTTATTTTTTACTGCTTTTTTGTGTGCATTGGGGACAATTGCACCCATTTTTGTTGGGGGTGGGGTAAATGGATTGTGAGTGATAGGGTGAAATGTGAATAACCCAACTCATAATCCTCTCTTAGGGTTTTCTTGCCTGTGGTCTTTTTTCCCAAGAGACTGCTTAATTTTTGTTGAACCGGCATGTTTAGGATTGTATGTGTAGAAGCATGAGAAAGAATGATAGCATAAGCATGATGGCATGAGCTTGTTAAAAAAAATGATACTTGTCCAAAGATATTGAAATGTGTGCTAAAATATGTAGGCTAGAATGAGTTGAATGTGTTGGCTCTGAGTATCACATGATAATGAATCAACTTGATGGCATGACTTAAGCTAAAACTTGAACTGGGTAATCTGATAATGAAACTATGTACCAAGAGTGTGTGAGAATAGTTGATTGTTCAAAGAGTTTTTATGCCAATCTAGAACTTGCCCGGTTAGTCCTGCTAAGACAATCTACTCTAGAGGCTAGGAAGTGATCATAGGCCCTTGTTCTGATAAGTCCATAAATTGCCTAAAAGAAGAATCCAACCAATGAAATAAATTCTTCCTTTGATTCAAATGCTTTGAGCCTAAATTAGACCATTTCTTTCTAAACCCTTAACAAACCTTCCAATAATCTAGTATGTTGGCCCCGGTCCCTTTGGACATATGCACCTCGACTTAGGCCAAAAGCCTAAGTTGAGGGTTGCTAATGTAAAAAGTAACTTCAATCTTGGCCGTGACCCGACATCGGGTATTTTGCACCTCAATCAATGGAAAATCCATAAGTTGAGGGTGACTATGAAAGAGGAAATCGAAACAAAAATGGGTGTGAAAAGAGTTTGATGTTGAAAAAGAGAAAAAGAAAAGAGAGGAAAGGATGTGACTTGTTGAAAGCTAAAGAAAAGTATAAAATCCAAGAAAAAGATGAAAGTGAAAAATAAAGAGCTACAAAGTCTAAAGTCACATCTATGGTTGAAGAGAATCAAGGGAAAGAAGGTAAAACGGTAGGATGTCAAAAATAGGGCAAAAAGAGGTAGAAAGCCTAATGTACTGTCAAGGAGGGCAGAAAGTCACTAAAAAGTACCCAAATGTACCATACCTGACCCCGAGCCTACGTTACAAGCCAAGAAAGTCCTATAGTTATCCTAGAACCTAGTTTGGAGAGTCTACGCAGTGAAAATAAGGGCAAGCCTATGGTATTGAGCACTAACTGTACTTGAAGTTATTTCTGAGTGTGAGTGTTGAATGAATCCTTGTACTAAATATCAAATTCATTGTGTGAAAAAGAGATTTCGTTTAAAGTAAGGGCACTAGTTACATTGTCGGAAAGTTGGTACCTTGGTAATAGTAAACAGTGTATGTTGTGTGTTGGTTGATCGGTCTTTGTCATGTTTCGATCCGCACAAGTTAGCTTGTTGAGTCTGAGAAAAAAGATTTGCACTCGAGAGGAAAGTCAGGATAGAGAGCCATGTGATTGCTTGTGCTTAAATTGCTTGCTTCTATACAAGTGTTGTTTAGAGTCTTAATGCGTCGCTTGAGGACAAACAACGAATTTAAGTTTAGGGTGTTGATATACCATGAGTTTACGGTATTTTTAATACATTTCACTTAAAATTTGTGTGTGTCTAGGGCCTTTTTGTATTAGTTTTTGTTGTGTTTTTACAGGAAATATGTTTGGATGCATAAATAAAGAGACAACTGAAAGATGTGCAGAAAAGGGAATCTACAGAGGTGATCTACGTACCGTAGGTCTATTGACGCTCCGTAGAAGGTGATCGTAGATTAGCAGGCAAGGCATGGAAGGCAAATCAGAGAAATCTGACCAAGTCTGGAACCACGGTGGCCATTGACGGTCTGTAGATTGATTACGGACCGCACTGCTGATCCATAGAATGATACTACGAGGGTTCCAGTACCTGATTTTTGAGGATTCTAAGTGTGGAGCTACGGAGAGGGATCGACGGACCGTAGATCGATCTATGATCCGTACTGGTGGTCCGTCATTTGCTTTAGAGAAGTTGAGTTTTGGAAGATGAAAATATTGCCTATGTCCTGGGTGACGGAAGGGCCTCACGGACCGTAGATCCATTGGCGGACCGTGGGTCAATGTCGTGGTATGAAGATACCTACCCGAACATAATTTCCTTATTTCAGTTTTATAGGGCATGAAAACCTCATTTTTGGGGGTTAGACTTTATTACTTTAGTTCTACTTTGTGACTTTGGATTTTATTTTTGCAAACCTAGCAATTCTTGATTTTCTAAGTTGGTTTTAAAGGTTTTGGGTTTTGAAATTCAAGTTGAAATTCTGGGTTTGTTATTCTCAATTACGTAAGTTCATAATTCTTTCATCTAAAAACAATGAATTGTGTTCATATGATTATGGGTAACTAAACTCGACAACTAGGGTTGTGGAAACCATGAGCGATTAACAAAGTATGAATAGTAAATAAGCAATTCTTGAATAGTGTTTTGCATGCATTGATAATTCTTTCGTATAAAAGTTTTTTTAACAGTGCGCAACGTTAGAACTCACCTTGTTGCTAATTGCCGGACCAAGGAGGTAGTTAATAAGAAAAGAATTATCAACATAGATTTAGTGTGATACTATCTAATAGTCTAATGTCAATTGGTGCGAGGGTGAAAACTAAGCCATACATTGATGTGATGTCTAATATGAGGTAAAGGTAAGGGTTAGTAAATTATAGACACATAGCCGGACCAAGGTGCGGGGTGAAATTCTCTATTTGCCGGATCAAGAATTTAGAGATACATAACTTACCACTTTGCATGTGATACACTAGGATAGGATTACTATTATTAGGATTACCGCGTTATGAGCTTATGGGGAACACATTCTTAGTTATTTCTAATAATCTGAATATAAATAAATACTTAGTGCAAATATATTTTTTATTGTTTTTAGATTGTTTCAATTTAAATCTCCCCATTTTTATATAACGACTACCGAGTTAAATATTTTCTATTGACAATATTCTTCCATATTCTCTATGGGATCGACCCCGACTCATAGTTGGGTAAATATATTACATACGATCGTTTATATTTCTTTTCAAGAAGTATATTTGGACGTTATCAGTAACTAAATATGAATTACTTAAAGGTAAAGCTTGTAGACATGAATTACTTAGATTAGGGGTTATAGGATGAATCATGACTATGTAGTGTTGAGATTGAGTTTACATGATTATTTTCAGGGTCAACTTTAAAGGGGCATATCTCTTAGCACACAAGGAACTGGAAGGGCCGTAACCTATTAAATTAAACCTCTACGAGTTAGCTTTCCAATGCACTTGGTTTCACCTCATTCCGAGTTAGTATGAGAGAGTTATGACCAT
>JAJOOF010011498.1:0-13118 GCA_029582545.1 Solanum lignicaule
TCTTCTGTAGAACCCAACATGCACCAGAAAGCTTCTAACTCCCTTTACTGTGATGGGTGGTGGTAACTTCTCAATAACCTCCACTTTGGCTTTGTCAACTTCCAGCCCATTCTTGGAGATTTTCGGCCCCAACACAATCCCCTCTCGAACTAAGAAGTGTCACTTCTCCTAGTTCAACACAAGATTTATTTCTTCACACCTGGCAAGAACCCTTTCAAGATTAGTCAAACAAAGGTCAAAAGACTCACCAAACACCGAGAAGTCATCCATGAACACCTGAACAAAATCCTCCGCCAGATCATGAAAGATTGCCATCATCCATCTTTGAAATGTTACTGGTGCATTGCATAATCCGAATGGCATGCGTTTGAACGCATAAGTGTCATACGGACAAGTGAAGGTAGTCTTCTCCTGGTCCTCTGGTGCAATAAAAATCTAATTATAACCTAAGTAGCCATCCAAGAAGTAATAGTATTCTTGCCCTGCCAATCTATCCAACATTTGATCAATAAAAGGCACCGGGTAATGGTCCTTTCTAGTGGCATCATTCAACTTCATGTAATCCATGCAGATGTGCCACCCAATTACTGTCATTGTGGGGATCAATTCATTCTTCTCATTGGTTACCACCGTCATTCCTCCCTTCTTGGGCACACACTGTACCGGACTCACCCATTTACTATCTGATATGGGGTACACGATCCCTGCATCTAACCACTTGATCACCTCTTTTCTAACCACATCCTTCATCACTAGATTTAGTCTCCATTGATGCTGTGCACTCGGCTTATGCCCTTCCTCCATGTAAATTTTATGCATGCACAACGCGGGACTGATTCCATGGATGTTAGACATTTGCCAACCCAAGGCTGTTTTTCTCTTCCTCAAGATGATTAATATTGCTTCCACATAGGACTTAGATAATGCTGTAGATAAAATAACTGGTAAGGTCTTATTTTCAAAGAAGAATGCATACCTGAGGTGGGTTGGCAATGCTTTTAACTCCAGATGGGGTACTTTTTCAATGGAGGGCTTGGGTGGAGGACCCAACACCCTATTTAAAGGCTCCCATTGATCTCCTGATGTACCTACAAGTGCCACATCAAGAAATTGTACCATTTCATGTGCCTTAGCATCCCCATAGATATCATATGCTACTAACACTTGCTCTAAAGGGTCCTTGGATGCAATACATAGAGCCTCTACCTCAAGATCTATAACAGTTATTGCAGACAACTCTTGATATACAACTGGTAGCTTGAATGCCTTGTACAGATCGAACACCTCCACTTTATCATGTGCCCGCATAGTGAGTTGCCCAGCTGCTACATCTATCATAGCACGCCAAGTAGCCAACAAAGGTCTTCCCAAGATGAATGGGACCTCAGGATCTGGCTCAAAATGCAGCACAACAAAGTCTACTGGAATATCAATGATCCCATTTGCACTAAGATCTATCAGCCAACTGTAAAATGATGGTAGTAGGTTTAGGACTACTCAACCCCAACTTTTTATATAACAATGTTGGCATCAAATTTATACTTGCTCCTAGATCACACAATCCTCACCCATGAATGCTCTGCCCTATAGTGATCTGAACCGTAAAGCTACTCGGATCTTTCAGTTTGGTGGGCAACTTATTTTGGATTTGGGAGCTGCACTCTTTAGTAAGTGCTATAGTCTCATATTCAGTCAGCCTCCTTTTGTTTGCCACAATCTCCTTCACATATTTAGCATACCTGGGTATACCCTGCAAAACATCTACCAATGGCAAGTTAATGTGAAATTGTTTCAAAAGAGATAGAAACTTACCAAAAAATTCATCCCCCTTATATTTATTGAACTTTTGAGGGAATGGAAGAGGTGGTTTCACTATTAGTTGCACTCTTTCTTTTTGTGCAACAACCTCACTCTCCTTGGGTTCACTCTCTTTATTCACAGAATCAGTGTTTCTTTTCTTTGGAGCCAACTCCTCTAACTATAGACCACTGCGTGTTCCTACCGCATTTACTTGCTTGGGATTTGGATCAGTGTTTCCCGGCAATCCTCCTTGAGCACGAACCCATCGAGTTCAATCATCCCTATCGATGCAAGCAAGTCAATTATCTCGATCTAACCTACATAATCTCTAATTCACTAGAACAAAGTCCAGGCAGTAAAGGAAATCAAGGTTCTATCTCACACACTCTCACACAAAGATAGAGATAGAGAGAAAAGTGAGGGGAAGGGGATGGCTAGGGTTTGAACTGGAGTTCATAGTGAGTGTATTGGGAGAAGATGAATAGTTTTAGGTGGAAAAAATAAGGAATATAGAAAAGGTTTGCACTTTTATTTTTTGTTGGGCTAATTTAACAACCGGATATAGTAGATTTAATGGGTTGGATATGGTCCAGACGGTTTTCTTAAAATAAAAATTAGCATTTAGCTACTGGGAAAAAATACGATCGTTATATATTACTTATAAAGATTGAAATAATAACCCGTCATAAAACAATGGTCATTAGAAGTCAGATTTCTTGTAGTGCTAGTTGATTGTTTGGCTGCTTATTTGGATGCTCCCTTTGGACTTGTTGTTGATATCCCTATGCATTTCCATGGGGTCTATATTGATTTTGGCCTTGGGCCTGATTCTGATTACCTCCCCATGAGAAATTTGGATGGTTACGCCAACTAGGATTGTAAGAATTTCCATAGTTCTGCTGGCTTCTTCCTCGTTGTGCATTCCCTACAAAATTTACATAATCTGGGTTCCCACCACATACCTAAACACTATGATCACCACCACCGCAGATTTCACACCAAGTTGGTGGTTGTTGGACTACATTTACCTGAGCGGGCTGTTATCCCAATGATAGATTGTTGAAGTGGGTGTTCATCATGTTTTGCATCACAGCAATCTGTGCAGTTAAAGCAGTCACTGCATCTACTTCCAGCATACCTGCAGTTTTCTATATCACAGGTTTCACTCCTCATCCGTTCCATTCGGGGTTACCCTGTGAGATCCTGTTAAAAAAAGTGAATAGCTCAGCATAAGTCTTCTCCAAAGCCTAACCACATGCAGCTGAATCAGGTAAAATTTTGGTGTTAGGCTCCAATCCTTCAATGAAGGTATGGACCAACACCTTGTTAGCCTGATGATGATGTGGACAACTCATCAACATCATTTAAACTTGTCCCAAGCTTGGTACAAGTTCTCTCCTCCTTTCTGTGAGAAACTCATGATGTCGCTCCTTAACTTAGCTATTTTCCCAGATTGGGAAAAATCTAATAAGGAACTTATGTGCAAGATCGTCCCAGGAGGTAATAGAGTTAGCGGGCTCATAATTTAGCCATCTTTTTGCTTTCCCAAGCAGAGAAAAAGGGAATAGAGTGAGCCTCACATAATCCACATTCACTCCAGCAGGAATGTAAGTATCACTGATCTCGAGGAAATTATGTCTATGGACTGTTGGATCCTCTTGTGACAAACCAGTGAACTTCCTATTAGTGTGCAATAGTGGCACCATACTCTGATTCAGTTCAAACCTTCCACTAGCTTCAGGTTTCTGAATACAAGAAGTCACATTGGTGGTACATGGGATTGCCACGTCTTTTACTTTCATCTCAGCCATTACTGCAGGTTCTCTCTCTCAACTTTTGCTACTAGAGATGTTGGTTCACTAGCAACAAGAGGGACTGGGTAAGTGAGTCTTCTTTGCCTTCTTCAGTAGTGAATGAATCTTTCCGGTTCAGCTAGAGGCTCTACCAATCCTTGATCATCGTCCAGTTTGGACTTTCAACACAACCTGCAAAATGAATTGCTAAGATCAAGTTGTCAACACTTACTTTTTAACTTCAGAAATTAGAAAAATCAAATACTTCCTAATTCTAAAGTCCCTGGCAGCGGCGCCAAAAACTCGGTGCACCCAAATTGCACATGCAGGTGTACGTGGTCATTCAAGTATTAAAATGTCTCTTATAAAGAGCAGGGTATCGTAGCCACATAGACTTACGATTAGAATAACTCGATTGTTCCAATATTTTTAGCTAAGCACAAGTGTTATCAAGATTTCAAGAGTGATTTATTTTTTAATCTAAAAGTGACACAGAATTAAACAAACGTGATTCAATTTCAATGATTTCAAACAATGATTGGGTAAAGTCTAGGGCTGCAACTCTTATAATGATTCATGTAATTTATATTATTTAAATGAGTGTTTATAAACTATCTAATCAATGATCACAGGGTTAAATGTATGATCATGGTCTCCCGACCTCTAATCGCCTACGATAAATGACAACCTAAATACATCGTTGAGCTAGCATAGGTTGGACCAAGTACCGAGCATTACGATTTCTTCTTGTATAGTGACCAAGCATGGTTTCTCGGTATATCCCTATACTAGATACAAATTAACCCTAATTATTAAGAGAAAATCATGATCCTTATGCCCCACGTTCTATCATTTTATTCTTCTTCTGAGTTCAATTCGGACAATGTGTTTATTTCAATGGTGATTAGGCATGAAATACGAATAACAAGAACATAAGAAAGATTATGTGATAATCAACATTAACCCAATGAAAACTCAATAGATTACAATCATCATGTAGCCACAGCCCTAGAACTAGGGTATTTAGCTACCTATAACAATAGTTTCGATCAAACAATCTTTAATTATCATATAGAGATCGAAAGTAAAATAGTTTAGGAAAGAACCCTAAAAATGATAAAATAGCTCTCCAAGTCGTCGTTTTTCAAAACCTAGAAAAAGAATATTTTAATAAAATAAAATATTAACCAATTTATACTAAAGCCAAAATGGAAAAATCTAGTACATAGGGGCGCGATGCGGAGGCATGTCTGAGATTAGCTTCATGGGAAAACAATCTTCTCCACAATGCGGCTGCTACACAGATTGTTCTGCCTCAAAATCCTTTTTCGCAAACAAAAATTAAAATCCCTCTCCGCGCACAGAGTGCACTGTCTAGAAATTATTTCACGAGCCAAAAAGAAATTCTCTCCGCGACGGGAAGAGGATACGGATACGCCTTGGAATTTATTTCTTCCTTGCTTCTTTTTTACTCGGATCTTTTGTGTTCCCCAAACTCCATTCCAATGCTCGTTTCTCCATTTAAGCTCACCTACACAACTAATCATGCTAGTTAGTACATATAAAATGAAATGACTCTAAATGACTCTTCGCATGAAATGGGTCTAACCTTAGCCTAAAGGCAGGGTGTTATTAGGTCCTTAGGCATATAAATATGCCTCAGATCAATCATCAACATCACTCTCTAACTAAAAAGGATCACTGAAAGAACTTTAGGGTGAAATATCACAAGCATGAATCATTCGAGAATTCAGATATAAGATTATGCATGACATAACATTATGTTGATAACCATTGAGATCAAATCATACATTTGCGATACTTAGCATACCATGAGACATGATTGTTAGTTTGAATAGGTTCATACCATGAGGCTAATATCCATAACTTTATGGAGTAAGATTGAGATCAATGGGTTAAAGTCTTTGCCCCTCATTCTCAGAACTGAGCATAGATGTGAATCTCTCTTAAGTATATGAGCACAAGTTATGGATACAATTCTAATATAGGAGAAATCAACATGATTTTGTAACGATTGAACTTTGAGGAATACACTGGAGTATGAATAGATCAATATATCTCTTTAACTCTTTCTGAACACATTACTATCTGATTCTTTACACTTGACTTGGTTTCTCATCTTATCATCTCCCCCTTAGGTCTTAAGCTAACACTTTAAATCTATGGATCTATTCCATCATCTCTAAATTATTCTATTTTCTATTTACTCTAATAATCAAGAAGGGCAAATCCCATGGCTATTGAACTCTCCATATGAAGGTACTAAGATTACTTCTAAGACCTCTTTCTCAGATGCTTCTCTTAACTTCTTCTCGCTTCTACATAAGTCTTCCAATAATCGTTACACGCATTGACTATATATAATCCCCTCGACCAAACTCTTAAGGGAAATAAATAATGTTTACATCAGCCTACCCCACATTGACTGCTCAACTATACTATATTTAGGCACACATGAAAAAAACATAAACTTAGTTAGAAGCTTATCTGACTACATATGATTTGTGGTACACCTCTTAATGCTCTTGCTAATCTAATGACTTAGCCAAACTTCATTGGTCTCATCTAAGAGTTATAAGACAACACTTGCATGACTCACATTTATGGAAAAGTAACACCTTAATTCCTCACCTAATTTATGTCAAATCTACTAGATTAGATCTTGAACTAATATCATCACCCTCATGTTGCCATCCTTTTGACCATGACACTTATCTCAAATTGAAGCTTAGTTTCATTACTAAACATGGATATCAATATAATTACTCGCTTACTATATTAACTTACAAATCCTAGATAAAATTAAGAATCACCCACCCACTAAGATCTCATGACAAGTAGTCAATATTTATCTCTCAGTCTACCTATTTACAGATTACTGTCACATTCCATTTCATAACTTAAGTACTATTTACCCAGTCACTGTACGTCATTGCCTAATTAGTTCTATAACCCTCTAAATATCATGGGGCTCTCCCTTAAAAATCATAAGCCTAACTTAGATCTATCACCTTTTGACTACTCTAATCTTTTATTAAACACATATACTTGGTCTTTGCTAACACAATGACACATCGACATAAAACCCCTTATGGTTAAAGTATACTCTAATTCATCCTAAGTAGTAACTATTACTCTACCTTCTATCATGAAATCTACACAAACTCATAACTTCTTAGTCTACCCATAAGGAAAAATTCCTCATTAATAACTTATTGGGTGCATGATTGCAACATCATGATTTACCTCATCAATAACTTCCTTTCTTATATTACTATACCTCTGCTAGCATTCTTCTAACTCTGGGCACTTCTACTACTACTGGCTCATAATATCTCAAATTATACGAGCTTTCGGAGGGAAATACGACCAAAGCATTCTAAAACACACTCCCTTCTTAAAGGGTATCATCTCAAACAAGATTTTTAAAGAAGAAAATCTGAGAGAACATCTCATTTTTAGCTCATATGCATGATTTATATGAATAAGAGTACATTCTTTCAAGTCTAAACACTTAAGCTCACTCACAGGCATCTCTCAAGACCCTTTGTAGTCTCATGACTTTATCAAAACTCTTGCTGAGAGTTACTCATCGATAAGAATCTGAGATTTCATTTTCAACTACCTTGAGTATGAGGGGTAGTCAAATGGATTTAAGAAATGCACGAGTTTGAATAAGTTTCTTATGACACAGTTCTATTACATGATTTAGAGTATGAAATAAGGAAAACTTTTCTTTAATGTCTGTACTCCCTCATTTATAGAAGTGGGTCCCTCACAACCATAAATAAGATCCTACTAACATGGATTCATAGACACCCTAGGACACTTGAACTTTGTGCTCTAATACCAAGTGTGTCACACCCCGAGCCTACACTTTGGACATGACCGACACTCGAGAACCATTGCTCATCTCCAAGTGAACTCTTGGCCTGACAGACTACGTAGCAGAATACTTACTTAAGCGATAAAAGGCTTCAAAACAAAATTTTTAAACATTTAAACTCAAAGTAGATGCTCTACTCAAACTGTTCATAAAATCCTCTATAACATAAGTATAATAGTTTACAAAAACATCTCAAGGAAAAGTAAATACCAAAAGACTCCTCAACTCTTTCTATCTATAAAGCCCCTAATGTTTAAGATAAGTGTTGGGACAAGTCCCACAAACCCTCGAAACACCTAAATAAAAGTAAATATGAAGTCGTTCAGAATGCAATGAGGCTTACCAAAACTTTCTAGAGTGTAGAGTGATCTTAAAGCACTTGTTGATGATCCTGGACACCTATATCTTCATCATAAAAAGATGCAGGTCGGATGACATCAGTACATTTGAATGTACGAGTATGTAGTATATTGAGGTGAAATAACTAAAAGAAGGGACCATAATAGATAATAATGCACTCAAGCTAATTGTAAAGAAATAAGTGAGTTAAATCGTTTAAAGCTTTAGAAAATACTTTCTCTTCTTTGAACTCAATATAATAAGTGATTTACAAAAATACACTTTAACTCTATTGGGAGATTCTCTAACTAACAATCATCACTATGAGCTATATGATGATACAACGTCTTGTCCATGCTACCAGAACTATTATATATCGTGCTCGGATATAGAACCTCTCAACTAAGTGGATCCACTATGCTCTGCCGGAAGGCACTAAGTATTCATCTAAAAAGTATGATCCTCTACCCATGTTGGCAAGACATGGTTTATGGGGGCTGTGAGTTGTCTGAACTCTCCTCATATAGATGCTCAATACTACTTTTAACAATATGTATACTCTTGCTCAAATGTATAAAACATGCTCTCTCTCTTGTTTAAGATAATTGCTCAAACTAACCTCTTAAAAGAGGTAACTGCTCTAAAATATTTCTAAACTCATTGTCATTTAGAAAGCAAGGTTTCTCTTTGCTCAAAGTAAACACACTCTCTCTGGGTTGAGATAAATACTCAAAAATGCCTCTTTAAGAGGTAACTATTGTGTACTCAATCTTTCTGAAAACTCTTTTACTTTTCTTAAAATAATACTCTTTCTTAATGTAAAAATGAAACATTTGGGAAATACTTAGTTTTATTATTCTCTTTCTCAAACTCTTTATTTCTTCAAAACTCAATTTAAACAATTATGGTTTTTTTAAAAGATTCTCAATAAGAACTCAAAGAATGCTTGAAACCCTAGCTTTTCTCCTCTTGGAACATTTTTCTAATGACTTGAAGTGTTAATGAATGTAAAAGAACTAATTTACACTTTCTAAGCCCTTAACTAAATGTAAAATATTGTGTTTAAGGTTTTAGAATAGGAATTATAACATCGTAGTTAAGTACAAAATGCATAGGAGAAAGACCAAAATGACCCTAGCTAAAAAAACTGTCGGATTGCCCTTCAAGGAAGTCTTCATAGACTGTTTAAGGCTCCACGGTCCGTGAAATACTTCATGGCCGTATAGCCGTTGGTGAACCTTTGTCTGTCTGATAGGACCTTACTAAAATGGCATAACTTTTTACTTTGAACTCTAATAAGGCAAACTTGGTGGCATTGGATAATGACTCAAAGACCTTTTATTTGATAGTTCATGGGCCACATAATTCGTTATATTCTAGGAGATATGGTCTTTTGAAGTTGACATTATACATAAAAGTTGATGGGTAACCTGTATGACCCCTAAACGGACCATACAAGCCACCACAGATCGTGTAGGGTCCCATCTAGGTGACTTACCACTTGGAAGTCCTGGATGGTTGGGCACCTTGCCCTAAATGAGCCGTGGACTCCTAAACAAACCATTTAGGGTTTTGTGAAGGGTCCATGGTCAATATTTAGGTATGTGGACTTGCTCGTTAGCCCTCTTTAACCTTTCTCAAAGTTCAACTTGTTACACGAATAATTCAAATTTTAAGAGTAGAGTTGCAAGATGTTATATAATTATAAGGATATTGGCTTAGAAACTTTTGGGGTGTTACAAAATATATAGCATACGAGTTTGAGTTATATCTTAAGTTTAGGCTCGGAGGCTAGTGGCTAGTGGATGGCTGTCCTACTTGGACTATGTACGTGATTTGACTAGGGAGGTCCCTCTTGTGGAGTTGGTCCAATCATTTATGAGTTTGTAGATATGTTTGACCTACCCCTAAAAACGTGATATTGACTTTCCCATTGAGCCTGAGTTGGGTACTCGGCCGATTTCTATTCCGCCATATTAGATGGCTCCTACAAAGCTCAAAAAGCTCAATGTTTAGCTTCATGATTTCTCAGGTAAGGGATTCATCAGGCCTAGTGTATTCCCTTGGGGTGCTCCAATTTTGTTTGTAAAGAAGAAAGATGGTTCGATACGCATGTGTATTGATTATAGATAAATGATTAAGGTGACGGTGAAACAATATTACTCCATGCTTAGGAGTGATGATTCGTTTGACAAACTTTAGAGTACCATAGTGTTCTCAAAGATTGATCTGAGGTCTGATTACCATCAGTTGAGGATTAGGGCAGCATACATTCCTAAGATTACATTTAGGACTAGATATGACCACTATGAATTTCTAGTGATGTCTTTTGGGTTGACTAATGCCACTGTTGCCTTCATGGACTTGACGACACAAGTGTTCAGGACGTATCTTAATTTATTTTTATTTTGTTCATAGATGATATGCTAGTATACTCATGGCGCATGATTCATCATGAGCAACATTTGAGGATTGTGCTCCAGACTTTGAGAGATTAGCGACTTTATGCCAAGTTCTCAAAGTGTGAGTTTTGGTTGTATTTGTTGCATTTTTGGGACATATGGTGTCCAAGGAAGGAATCATGGTAGATCTGGAGAAGATTAAGGCAATTCAAGATTGGGCCAGAACCATTTTGGTTACTGAGGTTCAATGCTTTGTTAGATTGGTAGGCTAATACAAACGGTTCATGGAGGGCTTCTCTACCATTGCAACATCTCTAACCCGGTTGAATAACCTTGAAGTGCCTTTGAGTGGTCTGAGGAGTGTGAGTTGATATTTTGGAAGCTAGAGGAGTTGCTAACTACTACTCTTATATTGACACACCCAGTTGAGGGCGAGGGATTCACGGTCTAATGTGATGCATCTGAAGTTGGTTTGGGATGTGTATTGATGGAGCGAGGCCGGGTTATTGCTAATTTGTCGAGGCATATTAGGTTACATGAGCGCAACTACCCCAACCATTATTTGGAGTTGGTGGTGGTAGTTTTTGCGCTTAAGATCTGGAGGCAGTACCTGTTCGGAGTTTTTTTTGTGAGATCTACCTTGATAACATGAGTCTTCAGTACATCATCAGTTAGAGGGACCTTTATTCGAGAAAGCATCGCTGGATTGAGCTTCTAAGGGACTATGACCTCTCTATTCTCTACCATCTAGGCAAGGCAAATGTAATAGTGGGCGCCTTGAATTCGAAGATAGTGAGTATAGGTCGTCTAGCCTTCTTCTCTACAGTGGAGACATTCCGTCTTTAGCTAATTAGATGGTAAAATTATATGTTTCAAATTTTAGGCATGTCTTAGCGTATGTGGGAGTTCAGTCCTCTCTACTTGATTAGATCTGTAGCCAAAAATATGAAGATGAGGCCTTGGTGGCACTTTGAAATTGATTGTTAGCAGGTGACACAAGTCAGATTACCTTAGATTCAGATAGGGTTTTGAGGTTTGCAGGCCGTATTTGTTTCCTGAGAGTTGGGGGTATGATTCAAATGATACTTCGTTAGACCCACGATTCTAGATACTATATCCATCCGGGCACTGCGAATATATATTGTGATTTGAGGCAACATTACTGGTGGACTGTTATGACGAGACATATTGTTGATTACGTATCCAGTTGGCTTAGCTGCTAAGTAGGTTAAGGCTGAGCACTTGAGACCTGGTACTGAGTTTCAGAGATTACCCATTCTAGAGTGGAAATGGGATCATATCATTATGGACTTTGTGGCACGACTTCCCCGGACTTCTAGAGATGTTGACAACATTTGGGTCATCATTGATTAATTGTCCGAATTAGCACACTTCCTCCTTATTCAGTCTTCATTCAACATCGAGAGGTTAACCCATATCTACATGCATGAGGTGGTCCATCTTCATGGTGTGCAGGTCTCCATTATATTAGTGCGGGGTGCTTAGTTTACTTCTAGCTTCTAGAGGGCATTTCAGAATGAGTTGGCCAATCGCGACCCTCTTTCTCGCATCTGCAATAAACAATTGAAGTCTATCTTTATAAATAAAGACATATGCAATCTCCTGTCCTTCTGAGGACTGAAAAGGTGTTTTCTTGGTGAAATTGAGTGATTAAAGTCCTACACGTCTGTAATCATCGAGGCTTCGCTATGGTATGACCGGGGCATGTTAGTGGACCTTCATTTGAGGTTAATTCTTGTTTGAAGTTGCTTCCCCCTCCTTTATTTATGAATTGTTGCAATATTGTTGTTGGTTGTTTCTAAGCCCGGAACTGTGTTCAATTTTAGGACAAAAATTTGAGGTGTGGTTTAGGACCTCTTGATGGAAGATATTCACAAATTTTAGCGCTGGTCCAACAAATTTGTTTTGACTCTATTATTGGTTTGTCTCTGTTTTAAGGGTTTGTAATGTCTTAACAATCGTACTACGTTGTAATCCTAGTTTTGATAGTGTGGTACTGTTTGGAGGCCGTTCGGAAAGGAAAAGCTCAAGCCTTGTGATTTGGGCTGCGCGTGGTAGGCCTATAGGTAGGCTACAACTTTCTTTCCTTCTTAGATTAAGCATGAATGTGTAAATTTATGATGATTGGTGTGAATTGGGGGTGGGTACATAATTAATTCTTCTTTTCTTTTAGAGACCATATTTTAGGATTGATTGACTTGAATTTGAGTGTAGTACCATGCTAGTTGGCGGTTGTTTGTGTGTTGCATTATTCTATGTGATTTACTTGTATTATTATGTGTGTTCTGAGGCATGTTCAACCTTAGTCTAGGATAGGCTAGTGATGCCTTAGACTCGTCCTCCTTGCAGTTTATCATATTTCTGACGTCGTTCCAGACAAACTAGGTCTTTGTAGACTGGAATAGAAGACTTGATTCTGGTAGTATGAGCCTCAGTTTAGGCGTTTGTGCAGCTTCTTAGACCTTCTATTCTCTCTCCCCATCTCTGCATCTCTGATGTGTTACTACAGATTCATGTTATCGCGAGGATTAGAGAGTGAGTCGAACAAGGCTGGGAGCCTTCTGTTGATATCTTTGGGTGAACGACATTCCACGATGATTAAGTATTAATATTTGAATCCTTTTCGTAGTCGACCGAATTTTTTTTCACTCTTGCTAGCTAGGCTGAGTGTTGGCTAGACACTGTGATTATTTCCAGTTCGAGGCCGGTGTGTGATACGCTCAAATTACACCTCCTTTCAGAAGCATAAGCGATCGTTATCAAGTAAAGAACCCAACTTGTAGGTTGGGATCGATCCCACGAGGAAAATGGTTTAGACTTTACTTTTAACCAACAATTATATTCAATTAGTCAAAT
>JAJOOF010011500.1:0-11969 GCA_029582545.1 Solanum lignicaule
TAAGTATACCTATTATAGATGTAATTCAAACATAAAATATAAACGCAATCATCATGAAAGACAATAACCAAAAAGGGACAAAAGTGGTTAACTCCAACTTAATTCTAAACCTAAACATTATATATATATATATATATATATATATAATGGTTTTTTTCGGTTTTTCGGTTTTTATTTTTTAAAATCCAAAACCAAACCAAAAAACCAAACAAAGTAATTTATTAATCCAAAACCAATCCGAAAAACCAAAAAACCAATCCAAATAAAAATTCGGTTTGATTTGGTTTGGTTATTCGGTTTAATCCGAATAGTGCACACCCCTACTGGAAGGTGACTAGAAGATAAAACAGGGAAGCTAAAAATGACTGAATCAGTTTTAAATGAAGCAGTGTTAAATGTAGAGATTCTCCTATTGACCAGAAAAGATTCTTTTCAAACTTAGGGTGTTTTTTTCCTTGTAAAAGTTATTTATTTCTGGTAATTCTTGCTGCATTCCTGTGTTTTGTATGCATACCTTCTTCAACTTTGTGATACTGAGACAACGAGAATGCTATCTTTGCGTTCCAGTTATTGACTGGTTGTTCTGGCTTTTGTGTCGACAGTTTGTGTCTTGTAGGCATAGTACACTAGCAAAGTGCTTAATTTTTTCAGCACATCATACTACACTAGCAAATGCCTTACACAGCTTTTCCTGCTTTAGTTATGTTCTTTCTGAATGTGAAATTTTCTCTGTGATTGATTGACATCGTTTTGCATGATGAAATCAATAATGCTAGAAAAAATATTTTTAACCTAGTGAAAAACAGTCTTGGAATGTGCCTTATATCAAGTTTTAATTTTCATCAGTAATTATTATTCTGAAATAATTGAAGCTGAGCACGATGAGCCTGTTTATGGCGTGTTTTCTTATGTGATCAACTCTTCTCTTCTTAGTACTTAGAAGCCTATAAAAGTATTCATTCTTGATGAACTTCAAATTTATACTTCATTTTCTCAGGTACAGAAAATTCCCCGTTCTCCATCTAACAGCCAAAAGGATCTGGATGAATCCTGAGAGCTGGTTATCAGAAAAGAGGTGAGCCTTTGTCAAAACTTCATTGTGCAATATTTTTCAGTTTATGTTGTCTTATCTTTTTAATGAACGAGAATTATTTAGATAAGTCGAAGAAAAGATAATATAGGAGTATATAATTTGAGTTTTGAGATCAATAATGGGAAATATTTGTTTGTTCAAGATTAAATTATACTTGTGTTGCACAAATTTGAGAAGAACAAAGGTTCATGTGTAATTTTTGAAACTAAATGGTAGTGTAATTCCTTCTCAAAAGGCCACAAAAGAAATGAACTCTAGGCAAGGAATGTTAGGTTGTTTAAAATTTAATAGATCAACAAAAGGCCAAACACATACACAATCCCTCCCCTAAATTTCATTTAACAGTTCAACTCAATCTTGTTTAATTTTAACCCTCCAATTACATTTTTCATATACCACTTAAACACAAAATATTGATTGACCGGACCGGTGAGATTACCCACTTTTTAAAGCAAGTGGCACATTAATTTCATAGTTTCATTTTTGTATTATTATTTTTAAATTTACCCCTCCTATTGGAGCTCCTACCTTTGTTCCCTTGATGACTTGAACTAACAATCTTAAAAAGTGAACGGGTTTACCATCCGAACCACTCCCTCTTGTCTTCATTTTTCTATTTAGTTTGATTGTTTTAAAAAAAAAACTTAAAGTACGTGAATATGGACAATGTATAAATGCTAAAAGTGGAATATTTTACGTGTCACTCTTATCTCTCTACCTATATGACTTGAAACCTATCCAAAAGGTTAAATTAAAAATGGCTTCATATCTTCCCTACCAAACTTCGAAAAAGAGCTGTCGACATTTCCCTTCTAAATTATCGTGTTTTAGCACCTAATTTCATTTATTGGCAAGTATACATAAAAAAAAAAAATCTTCTTTTCCTAAAATTTAATAGTAAATAACTATCTAGAATAGCTTTGACAATTGACATCGTTCATTCTCCTTGTTCTGGAGAAACTTTACTCTCAACACTTTAAGTTAGCAAGATTAATAGGTTTATACTAGGGTACCAACCTTCGTTTTGGATATTTAGATGCTTAATCAGATTCAGACCTCTTAATCTAAATATTGTTAAGATTCTCCTACAAATCTGATTCGTTCAGATCTTTTCAAATTTGCCTAAGAATCAAACGTACTTACTGGGCTGAATCTGAATAATTAAGATTCAGACTTTCATTAAGTACAAACAAATGAGACCGAAATATATACCTAAAAAATCGGCTTGTCTTTCCTCAGCCTCTTCAAAAATTTGCAAAAAAAAAAAGTAATATAGGACAATCACAACAACAATTAGCTTCAATTCCAAAATTTAGCTAAGAACACATAAATTGCCTTGACTAAATTGGCAATTAAAAAAAAATAGAACTTGCTTGGCATGCCTAAATAGCATAAACTTTTATATTATATTACATCGTGGGATAAACTACTTTAATTATATTACTCCTAATTGTCAAGAATTGGCTAGTTTTTAGATTAGTTTGGCATGCCTAATTTAGCCCACATGTTTTTCTTTTCCTAAAAACCATGGAGGTAGGAAAAAAAAAAGAGGAAGGGATTATAAAATGGAGAGTCAAACGTAACTCTCACTAATAAAATAGAAATTCAGATAATCAATTAACTGAGCTATTAAAATTATCTATTGTGCACACACATTAAATCTCGACGTAAGCAATTTAAAGTTTGGTCTTTTCGCTCATCATAAGTTCTTTAGGAATTAAGTTACATAATATGACATGACTTGTGGGTTCTGAAACTGAATTGTTTCCTTACTCTATATACGTTTTATGGGAGTGAAGTTGTGCAATACGACATAACTTATTATGTTTTTTACAACATAACTTGTGAAATATTATAACGTGAAATAAAAAGCTTTAGAAAAATAATGAAGTTCAAACTTTATAATTCTTAATATATCTTATTTAGATATTATGACTACGTATTTCAACAATATATTTCTTCTAATAATATTCCGAAATACTATTTTCGCCTAGTAATAGTAAAGTTCTAGCTAAGTTTTTTACTAATTTGATCCGGAAGAAAAATCTCAAAAGTCATGCATTTTAGAAATTAAATATAATAATTTAATTTTAAAAAATATCACATGAACAAAATTAAATTTAATGTGGCAGATGAGTTATGTAACCTACTCTTTAAATGAGATCGTGCAAAAATATAATCCTCCATTTCAAATTAATTGAATTGTTAAGGCATTTTTCATTTTTCAAATTAACTTAATTGTTCAATCTTCAAGACTATTTTTAGAATATTCTACCAATTTTACCCTTCATCAGCTAGTATTGGAATTAATTTTTATAATTAATGTTTAGTTACTTTAATCATAAATTTGACAATAATTAATAAGGGTAAAAATGGAAAGTTATGCATAATTTATGTCTTAATCTTCTTTTTTAAATGGTGTGAAACACCTCATCAATTCAATCAAATTTAAAATGGAGGGAGTATGAAGTAGCCAAATAATTAGAAGATAATTAAGACTATTGATAATTTAAATATACTAACTAATAATTCCTACCACATTAAAGGAGGTCTTTAGGTATGCTGCCTATTTAATATAGGGGCGTGCACTATTTGAATTAATAATTTATGTTATTTGGTTTAATTTCAGATTTAAAAAATAATAATTGAATTTTAAAAAAAAAAAACAAATTTTATGTATGTATGGTCATATGGAGTTATCACTTTTGTCCCTTTTTAGTTATTGTTTTTTTATTACGATTTAGTTTATATTTTATGTTTGAACATCTATAATTGGTGTATTTTTAAGTATTGTGTTTTAAGTTTAACTTGTGATTTATTTTAGAAATGTAACGACCTGTTCCCGTCGTTATAGAAATGCCAACGGGGGAAAATTTGAGGCAGGAAAACTTTTTCGTAGTATTTGGATTTTTCCAACCTAGTCCAAATTTGGACAAAATCGGAGTCTTTAAGGTGTAGGGAAATATGGTAACTACCGGGTGAGTTAATTGTGATTTTGATTACATAAGTAGTTAGATAACTCGTTAAGGAATCCGTATGACTTTACGGAATTGAATTCAGGCGAGTAGAAGTCCCGGAATCGATCTTAGCGTAAAGGGTATTTTCTGAGCGTCGTTGGTTAAAGGTGTGTTGTGAAATGGGGATTTTGAAATTCTTTAAATAGCTCTCTATTTTGTGCAACCCGCCTTGGCGGAGATTTTGGTCTCTATGGAGGGGACGATATAACGGGGTGGTGGCCGCTGTGGCAGGCCAGACGTGACTTAAAGTCGTAAATAAACCCCTAAACGACCTTATTTGGCACTTTTTGATTTTTAGAGCTAAGGAACGAACCCCAGGCGACTCTTACTCGTTTTTCACCATTCTTGAGGTTAAAGGTAAGTTTTTCACTCCCCGAATCTGTTTTTCGATTCGTAGAACGTATTAGAATGGGTAATTATCGATGGGGAAGGGTTTTGATCTAGATTCTATGGTGGAAACAACCCTATTTTGGATACTTGGGATCATGGATTTGATCTAGGGTTCATAGAATTGTTAGTAATTTGAGTAATTAGTGATTGTTTATTGATTCCCGTGTTATTATGATTGTTTGTAGACCAAGAACAAGCGGAACGAATCCGAAAAGGGAAGGATCAAGTTTCTTGGGGTTTCAAGCTTGTTTCGAGGTAGGTGATGATTGTGATTCTATGATTGTGTGATGTATGTTTGTTCTTGCTTCATTATGATACATATATGTATATAAATGTTGCATTATTGATCACACTTGTTGTAAATGAGATAGATGAATGATGGTTACGATGAAATCATGACTTAATTGTATGATCTTGAGGATATACTTGTGATTGTGATTGTGGTGTGATTGAATGGATCCGTTGCCACATTCCGGCATAACTAAATTGGATCGGTTGCCACGTTCCGGCATAACTATGGGATCTGTTGCCACATTCCGGCATAATCATTGGATCGGGTACCACGTTTCAGTATGCTAACTGTTTGGGTTTGGGTTCCATGAGAGGACCAATGATTGGATATAATTGTGTATCTTGAGAAATGTGAAGTTGTTCGTTGTTAGTAAATGTTGATAATATTGTATATGTTCGTTATATGCATGTGATTATATTGTTGTGATGACTTATGTATGTTGCTCTTAGTGGGATAGCCGCGTTATCCTATCAGTACACTATAGTTGTGTACTAATACTGTACTTGCTCTTATTTTTGTTGAGTACATGGCATCTTCGAGCGGCTACTGATAGACCTCGTTTAGGAGATAAGTGATCGTTGTTCGAATTCAAGGGTGAGCCAATTCTTCCGGGCTGCCATGAGTTCTCCTTTCGTCTATGTCCACATTTTGGATTTAGACTATGTTCTAGTTAGTTGATTAGTTCATTAGATTGGGGTTGCATCCCTTCTTGTTTAGACTTGTTGAACTTTAGATGTTTTGGTACATTGACTTTTAGGTTCTAGGCATTACTTCCGCATTGTTAGTTTATTATTGTTAGACTTTTGTTAGAGTTTATGGGAACTCTATTTATTTCCTTAGTATTTAACTTGCTTCCGTAACTTAAATGCCTTAGTTTTGGTTTAGTTGCTTGGTTTGAGTTGTAGTAGTGGTTCTCCCACCGGAGAGTTAGTGTGGGTGCCAATCACGACGGTATGGGTCGGGACAAGAATGTAAATTTAAGAGATTCAATATTAGGACTATTTCTCCTTGTACTTATAGTTTTTCAAATTGCAAATATAACTTTTATTATGTTGTTAATTATGGACATAATCAAATAACCAAACCGAAAAAATCAAATCGAAAAAAGAAAAACTAAACCAAACAAAATAAACTTATTTTAGTTCAGATTGAATTATACTTTTTCAAAACTAAAAATTAAAAAGTCCAAACCAAACAGTACAAAAAATGAACACCCATAATTCAAAATCACATTGTAATAATTAGGATCACAAAAATGCCTAGACAAATATTTAAAGAAAAGCATTATTTCTTTCTGGTATGAAATTTTAATTAATTATGAAAATCTCGTAATATCCAAAGGTACTCTCGGAAAGAGTAAATCTTTATTGACTTCTTGTCAAATAAGTGAGATTTAATATGAATAAAATGTTGATACAGTCATTAAATATTTATCAAATATATCATTATATTTTAAACCGGCTAAAAAAATATATTATATAAATTATGACAAAAAAAAAGTATATGATATTGTAAATGTATGTAAAAAATAATTCTATATATTACTTACTTATCAAACTAAAATAAACTACACATTAATTTCATAGTTTCTTCAATTATTTCATAGTTTCTTCAATTACGTGAATATGGACAAATGTATAAAGTCATGGATGCTAAAAATGCACTATTTTACGTGTCACTCTTATCTCTCTCGACCTATACCTATATGACTTGAAACCTATCCAAAAACTAGGAGTATTTTATAAAAAAATGGCTTCATATCTTCCACCTATTCATTATATATATATATTGATTATTGAAGATGACTTCTTTCTTTTTTCACTCCGTCCGACAATTATATTGAGATTCAATTAAATTGTCTACTGCAAGGTTCATTTCTATGAAGTGCTTTTCATATGATTTTCTTTTTCATTCTAAGCGTTTGAAATTAAAAAGTTTGATTAACAATAAATGAATTTCAACTATCTCACTACGATTTATATTGATAAAAATATGACTCTATTTTAAAACATGAGAAAAACAAGAGTATATAATCGACGATGAAAACAAAGCTAGGTGCTAAGACAAAATTATTTATGTCACCTAAACATTGGGAAAGAACTAAGAAGATATATCTAGCTAGATGAAGACTTTGATAAAATTCCAATACCAAAAGAAATATTTTTTTAAAAAAAGAAATAGATTGAGGTCAATTTATTTATGTATTATTTGAAATTGAGCAATTTTGTTTTCTCGTTAAAATTTTAATTTAATATTTACTATTATCCGTAGAAAATAATCTCATATTGCATTAAGTTTCCGGAGTTTTCACTCTAAGTATAATTAAAAGTTAAAAAATAAATTTAAAATTATGTTAATATTATTTGAAGAATTTTAATACATTGAGTTTATTTATTTCACAAGTACTTTCAGTACATGTGCAATTAACAATCTGAACTTTTTCTTTCTTTCTTTAAGTTAAGACTCTTTTTCATTCTCTTTATTTATTTATTTATTTATTTATTTATTATGGTTATATATTTTATTTATTTATTTAATGTAGGTGAATATAGTAGAAAAAAAGAATTCAAAGTTGTCAATTAGATTTTTTAGAGAATAAAAAAATGTATATAAATAGTGACATAAGTTTCTATCAATGGATATTATAATGCAAAAATTTATATGTACAGCGGCCAAAAATATTATTCATAGGAATTTGGGGCGCATTTATTTTACAACCAAAAAATTGGTAGGGGGCAGAGTATTAAATTAAATTCATATGTTCAAAAAAATGTGGGGGAAGGGGGGTGGACCTGAAATTAAAGAGAATAAGAAAAGGAAAATTGTATACCTATGATGAAAATATTTGATTGGGAGCGTCATCTTCAAAAATGAAGTAACGTGTGAATTTGGTTAGTTTTGACATTAAATAGTAAATGAAAAATAAAAAAAATAAGATAACAATTTTATCAACGAATAACACTTAATTTTCAATAAAAAAATCATACTTACCTAGAAAAGATATATAAATGTATAAAAGGTTGAAGAAGTTAAGGTTATTATTGGTTCCTGAAAAAAAAAAAGGTTGCTATTCGTAGAATAAGCAGAGATATTAGAGATTAAGAACAACAATATAAAAATAAGAGAAACAATAGAAGATAAGTTTTATTTTCTTTTTTCAAGTATATAAAACTGCATTCTTAAATTTTTTTTTTTTTTTGGAATACATTAGGGAATATCAAAAGATCTCATAATTATGATTTATGATATTAATCTTTACAAAGGAGGTGATGGTGTAACCGTGTAAGTATTACAACTCATAAGGAGGAATTATACTCCTTCTGTTCCTTTTTAGTTGTTATGTTGTATTTTTGAAAGTCAATTTAAATAATTTTCAAAGTTAAATTAAATTATATTAATTTGATATTTTAAACTAAAAATTTAGATATTCAAAAATTATCCGAAAAATATTATAAATTACAAGTTTTTGCATACAATATAATAAAAAAAATACATCGTAAAATACTAATCAATTTTTTACTCTAAAAAAAAAGAAAAATAATGGAAGTAATTAAAAATTATGAATATCCATAATTAAGAAATAATAATATTTACAATGATTTAAACAGTTGAATTTTTTTTATTTTTGATAAAAAATTATTATTAGAGTAAGAAAAGTCTAGATGGTCCTCATTGGCTCCTCAAAATTAAAAAATAAATAAATTATGACATTATTATTATTATTATGCAAACTTTGACCTCTTTTGATCACTTAATTAATTCTACTCATATCCCTAATAAAATATGATAAAATCCAAATTTATGACTATGGTCTTATTTACTTATAAATAATATACACACTCACAAAAAAGAAGAAGATAGAACTAAAACCAATGCATATCAACTTCTCCCTTTGAGCCTCATTTATTATCACAATCCATTTAACCATTTTTTTTGTTGAAGAAAATTATTATCAATGGCAAATTTGATTTCAAAATCAACAAAATTTAACCATTTTCTTCTAAACACAAGGGTTCGTTTCTTCTCACCATTTACAACTTCTTCCGGCAACGGCGGTGGTGGTTTTATTAAGCCGACGGGGAGTTTTTCCGGCGAGTCTGCCGCCATTTTTCGGCCGGAACGTTACCAGTCCGGTAAAGCTGGAGAGCAGCTAGATACAATTGACTATGAAGAAGTTGAAAATCAGGTAATGTTTTTTACTATTTCCTTCCGATAACTTTTTTTAGCGATAGAATCAGAAATTTATATCAACGAAAAAGAACTACTATTAAAATGTCATATCTGGAATTTAAACATGTGATCGATCAAAACAACTTTTGAATTCCTAATTTACCAAAAAAATCATTTTAAAAAAAATAATCTTATGTTTAGTTAAATGTCTGCACACTTTAATTTGTTTTACTATATAAATATCGAATAATTATATATATCCAATAAAATTGGAAGATAATAAGAAGTTACATAGTAGTATTAGTTTTGAGAATTTGAATTCAAAATCTCAGAAACTTTAATAGATTCTAAGTTAAAAAGTTTATTTAATTTTTAAAATAATAATAATAATGAAAAAAATCATAATACTAATTCAAGAAAGTTTGGTTTTAAACGATTTGAACAAAAGTGACTCACCATCACCATGACGTGTTTCATTTTGAGATGTTTGAAAAGAAGTTTGGCATTTATCCAATAAAACAAAATAATTACATTTGCCAAGTGTACGCGTTAGATCGTTTGATTGGTGAAATAAGAGAGTATAATTTTAGTATCAAATACATTAGAATTATTTTACCTTATCATTTAATAATAGACAGTGAAATAATTTTATCTCATATAAATAGCAAAATAATATACTCTTTATAAGCTATGTTAGTTTTTAAAAATATTCTAATATATCTTATTTCATCAATCAAACGGCACTCCATTATGGTTCAACTCTTTTTGCTATTGAATACCTTCATGACGTGTAACGTTTAAGAGGTAAAAAAAAATTATTTTATATTATAAGATACAACGTGAGTTATTCTTTTTTATTCCGATTAAGAAATAAATCATGTGTCAATAATAATAAAATAATAAAAGTTAGGTTGGGTGGGCCATTATAATGACATGACAGAGATAGTCCTTTTTATATCAATTTTGACTGAAAAAACAATTGATTATTGCAAAAGATAAACACTTTTTGGAGTGAATTATAAATGGATAGCCACAAAAAAAAACCTTAAATCAAATCTCAGTTCTGACTTCTGAGGAAATATTGGGTAAAAAAATACAGAGAGTTTGATTTAGGGTCATTTGGACCTTGTCATATAAAATTATTATTTGAAATTACTAGCGAGCCTCTTTCCAGGCGGTACAATACAAAGGTGATATCAAGCTCAAATTTTGTTTGAATATTTGATCTTAAAAAAATTAAAATTGTATTTGTTTTAACAAATATAAAAATATCATAATTGTTATAGCAAGAGATCAAAATATCATAAAATGAATAAACTATAGTTTATAGCAAAGAGATCAAAATATCATAATTATTTTATAAGTAAGTCTTCGAAATTATAAATTTTTAAATATACATAATTTTATAAAGATTCATTAGTCAATAATAATAGTAATTAGTTGTTCTTTAATATAATCTTTTCACATGGTATAAATAATTTCTATGTCGAGCATGAGTTTTTCTTTTGCAAAATTTAGACTGATGAGACTTTTTTTTTTTTTTAAATGTAAATTTATGAATCAAGTTTTTCATTTAAAAAAATTAAAATCATGATTTGAAATTTTAGATTTATGGCCCCAAATTGCATATTCAGACACTAATTTAAAACCATAACTTTATATCCCTTTATATGATATGTCCAAACGCAAACTTAAGAATAATAATTTGTTAATAGACTTTAATTCCCAGAAGAGTAGTTACTCTTTTAGTTAGGTTAGACTTTTATGAAATCGATTTTAATTGTCTTTATGTATACAATAAATTCAGTTGTCAGATTGTTAGGTAAGATGTTATTAAATCATTTTTATTCGTCTTTAATTCCGTAAATACTTTATCTTTTTTTTTTTCTAATTTGGGTAAGGAAAATGGAAAAGGGAAAGAGGTTGCCAAATAGGGAATATAATATTTACGGTCAACAGCTAATCAATTGAGCTACTAAGTTCTTCTTTAGTTCGGTTGATAATATTGCATGCTTTCCTTTTTGATTTATTTATTTAATTCTAACTTGGTACTGTGTTTAAGAAAATAAAGAAAAAATTTTAACCGTATAATCTTAAGCTAAAGATATGAGAATGTATTAGAATATTTTAAATATTTTTTTGTGGTCTTAATATATCCTATGAAAAGTCGAAATTAAAAATTACCAAAAAAATGAGACATTTGTAAAAATAGAACAAGAAAAAATAACTTGACGGATGATATTAACCAGTCAAGTTATTTTTCTTCTAGAAATTTAACATAAAAATATCTAAATTTGCTTCTAAATCAAATATATAATCACCCTTTCTCGACGTCTCCGTCATGTGTAGGCAGCCATGTGATACATGTTGTTGTTGTTACACTTTCAGTGGTGAACACTACAAAACAATGTCTCCTTTTATTTTTAACCTATTTAGACATAAGTACAATTATTTTTTAAAGAATAGTAACTTTTAATTTTATTTCAAAAATAGTATTGGACAGTTTATCTCTTGATTTTTTAAACTGAACAAGTATTATTAAACAATTATTTTTAATATAATAGACAAGTAAGGATATACGACTAGTACCTGGTTATTAAAATTTAAAATTTGAAAAAGTGTTTTGTTTCCTTTTTTTTTTCTCGAAAAAACTTGTACAATGATCCAAAAAAAGGTTATGAGAATTTTTCATTTTTTTCCGAAATTCAATATATAGTTTCCTCTTCTAGTGTCTCAATTCCATGAGCATTTCCTTGAGCAAATGACATAAATGGTCCCTAAACTATCCTAGTAGGTCTAAAATAGTCCCTTAACTATACAGTTGACTGATATGGTCCTTTAACTATCCACCTTTTTGTCAAGTTTGGTTTCCATCCACTTTTTTTAAAAACCGTTAGTTAACACCGTTAACAGATAATGAAGAAAAAGAAGTGGAAAAAAGAAAGGAGACAGATTGACTTAACAGATTGACTTAACGGTATTAACTAACAGTTTTTAAAAAAGTGGA
>JAJOOF010011501.1:0-13871 GCA_029582545.1 Solanum lignicaule
TTGTTTTCACTTAATATGCTTAATATAATGATTGATGTTATAAAATAAGTATCAATGCTAAAAGAACAAGAAAGATGGGTGAAAAATAGTATGTGTGGTATTTTTTTTCTTTTCACTTACTATTGCTTCTCTCTTTGTTTTAAGAAGAGGAAGTATATATAGTTGTATATATTTGGGTACCAAGTGTGATACATGGATATCTATTTGTCATGCAAATATTTTGATCATCAAGTATATCATATGGTTAACTAGTATACAACATTTAACATATTGTGTGTATATTTATCTTACAACACATAATATATTAATGTGAACATCCGTTTTACAACAATTGAGAAATATTTTCAACTTTTTTTTGTTGTCTTATCTTTTTTAGAAAAATCAAAAGTGGTATCAAAGCTTCATTGATATTATCTCTTCCTTTGACTTTCCTTTTTTTAGAGAAACGTAAAACTCAATTGTGATAAAACAAATCATAACAAAATTCTAACAGTTATTTGGGCATACCATATCATGAATATGTGAAGAAATTTTTTTTCATCCCAATAACCATGACCCCCCTCCCTCCCATTCATTTTTATTAGGTTTGATTTTGTAGTTAACAGGGGTAGATTTTTCTTGTAGTTTGAATGGTGACAATTGAACTTTATCAATTTCTTTTTCAATAACTCAATAGTCAATGTAAAGAATAGAGCACATGATTGCAGAACTTGATATACTAAGTAAATGTTTGGTCATGCGATACCATATCACGATATGAAATTATGAGATGGAATTAGCGTTTGACTTGCTATTTCACACTGATTCCATCTCATGAGATGGGATTCCATATTCTCCAAAAATCATGATATGGGAACTCCATATCATGATTTGAGATATTTTAAATACAAAAATTGATGCACAAGTTTATATTTTGTTAAAACAACCCACATTTATATCTACTAACCATTTATTTCATATGTAAATAAAATTTATAATCACATCATTACTTTTTAAAATTTATTATTCTCACCAACATAAAGTTTATTATTCTCACCAACATATAGTCACTTTAACTCATACCAACCGATTGTTGAGTAATAAATTTGTTTTCTTAATTTACTCCAACACCTAATTTATTACTTCTACCGTTTTATATTTATTACAACTTATAGTTATATCTATTTGAACAAATGAGCAGATCAAATTGATGCAATGAAAGGTGTTCTCTTCATTACTCCAATAAATTGATGCAGTGAAAGTTACGCTGGATAGGCTTAAATATAATCTAATGAATAATTATTTATGCTTCATCATAAAATTTTAAAGAGCCAAATAATTTTTGAGAAAATTACGTGATAAGATAGTTCTTAAATTTAACTATATAGATAATACTTTTTTTAATATAGAACAATTTTTTCAACGTGTATTGAAGTTTTTAAGAATAAGAAGAGATAATTATTATTCCTAATTTAATGCTACAACATATTATCAATTTATCTTAAATTAAGGATTCTTTTTTATCCTTAAACAAAATACACAAAAATAATATTAAATATGATTTGAAAAATAAGTATTTAATGTTGAGGATAAAATATGAAAAACAATTATTGTCTTTTTTTTATATATGAAAAGTGACAAGTAAAAATCTCAAAGCAATATTGCATATCCAAACAGTTACTAGTACACTCCAATTTATGTTCAATTTTTTTTATTGAATTAAAGTTAGATGAAACAGTTACTTAAGTGAAGACAAATAGCTTTGTAATAATTTATTATCCGATTTTATAAATTTTTGTTTATTTGTTAAGATTGAATAAATAATTGGGGATATTTTAATAGTTTTATAACTTATGAGGTTTTTATGTTTATGGGAAAATATACAGCACAAAAATTTCATATCGCATGTCCAAACAAAGCTTCAATTTTATCTCATGATTTCATATCATGATTCCATATCTCATAGCCAAACGGGCCCTAAATAAATTCTAACAGATTTATTTTGTTTAATATTTAGTACATAATCCTATTGAGTCAAATATAAGTTTACATTAGTAATTTCTATTGAAAATTATTTTCAGTTAATACAATAAACTTTAGCATAATAAGATTTTTAGGTTTAGAATAAATATGAAGTTTATATTTTTGGTAGGTCATTTTAGTTGTTGAAAGTTGAGATATTTTTGAATTTTTAATTATGTAGATTTTGTATTTAAGTTGGCTATTTAAGCTCTTATATTCTTAATAAAATGATTGAGAAATATTTTCTAACATTTTTCTGTTGCCTCAACTTTTAGAAAAATCAAAAGTGATATCAGAGCCTCATTGATCTTACAAGATCTATGAGTTCTTCTTAAGTACCATTTTCAACTTATTTTAACCTTCTAGAGACACTTTTAACCAACAATGACTATTTAATACCCGAGTAATAGTGTAATGACTCAAAAGGTCATTTTATAAAAAAAACTAAAATTATCATTTTACCCTTTCTGATTGTTTCCTCGAGTCATTTCTAGTTGGTTTGTGAAATCAATTTTGAGTTTTGAGTAAAAATTTGTGAATTCTGGAAATTTTAGAATTTTGAAAGACTAAAATTGTTATAAAATGGTTGTCGTTACCTTTTGAGTTTTTGAGTCTCAGAATGAAATTCCATCAATTCCATTGGTTTTGAAATATGAAATTTGGTCTAAGAGATTCGTCGGTTTCAGATTCAGAGTTTTTTCGTGGAATTGAGGTCCTAAGTTGGAAATTGTTGAGGTTTTAGCTTTTGGGTTGACTTTGGTCAATATTCGAGGTTCAGATGCTCAAATCAGATTTTCGACAATTTCATTGGATTTAAGGGATAATTTTAGGCTTAGGAGAGGTCTTGGTTGAATTTTCAGAGGCCCCAAGCTTGTTTTGGCCTTCTTAGGCATTATATTTTTTCATTATGACTTTCACATATTTCAAATCAAGAAAACCTCAGATTATGTTTTGATGGTCCCACTAAGTCTGAAACGTCGAGTTCAGTCATATAACATATTTGATTTGTGTGTATGGGGTTTCAACGAATCCCTAGGATCTATTTTGAGGATTTGTGATGTCTAGTTTTTCTATTTGAGTTTTGGTGCCAACCCTCCTCGTTCGCGGATGGGAGAATATGGGGACCCTCTCGTTTGTGGAGGATTGACCGCGTTCATAGTGGCTCAAGATATTGACCTACGCATTTGCGGGAGTTTTGCCGCGTTTGCGAAGGGTCGGGCTTCATTAAAGCCCGCATTCGCAGAAAAGGGTCTGTGTAACACCCCGGAATTTTTTAAGTTAAGACTCAAATCGTTCTTCATTTGTGAATGAGATTTTACCGAGTGATTTAAATTTTCTTAGGTTTTAAGGTCACTAGATACAACACCTCGAGTTCCGAAAAGAACTAAAGAGAAATTCGTTCAAGTCACCCATTAGTTTTCTTAAGTTTTGGGTCGACTTCAAACAAACATATATTTTAGCACATAAAGAGTTAGGTGGTACATGACATATCAAATGAAAGGTCTTTGATTCCTCTTTCCAACGCTACCGAGTTTGCTAAAATCTGAGTTTGGATAAAGGAGTTATGCCCGTTTGAGTGCAGCCTCTCTAGATCAGGCATTTTCATCCGTTTTAATGAGGGGTATTTTGGTGTTTTCCTTACACCACTAGCCTAACACATTTTGTTCACCCAAATAGGGGTCTAACCTGATGGAAATCAATTTTATTCATTCCAAAAAGCATTAGGGGTTTTGAGAGCAAGTTCAAAATGAGAAAAAAGGAGGTTTCAAGAGTTCTTCAAGAATTTATGGAAATCGCCAATAACTTAGTTCTTTTGAGATATGTAAGCTTTCATAGTATTGGGTTTTTTCGCCCTCACGCCAATCATGTAAACTTTTACCATGGATTCTTTCTTGAAGTAGATTTATTGAGTTCTTGAGGTTTTAACTTCATTATTTATCAATGGAGTCTTGTTGAGTTCTTGATGTTAGGTTCTTGCGAATGAGTTGTTTCTTGATAGATTTTGAGCGAGATCTTGATAATTTCATGTTGAGTTTATGAATCCAATGGAATTTGGAGGAAATTATTCGATTCTAGATGATTTAGGGCTTGAAAGAGAACAAGAAAATTCGTCGGGTTTTTTGGACACAGGGTGGGGCGACGCGCCACCAAGACGCCAGAGAGGCTGGCGCCCTGTGCCTGCAGTGCGCCACAAAGTGGCTCCAATTGTTTAGGGGTTGGCGCCCTGCACCAAGAATGCGCCAGGATAGCCTGCCTCCATCTTTCATTCCTTATGCGTCCTTTCAAATCGTGTCTTCATTCTCTTCTTATTATTAACTCCTAAATTATTCATTAATCATTGAAAGATCCTACATATTCTAATCATATCTCTTAAATTTACTTTTCAAATTAAAGAGAGATTAAGAGGAAAGTTCAAGAGGTCCCTTTCAAGTCAGTTGAGAAGTCTTTTGAAATTAACCTTAGACTTGAGCTAAATCTTGAGTAAAAGAGTATGAGAATGAGAAGAGTTGCATTTACGAGTTTCTATATTGTCATTGAGATCCTTGAGTCGAGTTGTTCATGCCCATAATTTCGCATGAACTCTATGAATTGAATATCCTTGAGAGGAGTAGTATCGTTGTGTTTTGAGTACTGATTTTTCATATTGCTATTAAGATCCCTAAGTTGAGTCGTTCATGCCCATAATTCTACATGACCCTGTGAATTGAGTTATAAATTTTGAGAAGCTTTTTAAAAACAATATTTGAGTTTTAAACTGAGTTTGAGTAAGTAAAGAGGAGTTTGAGAAAGAGTATAAGGTAACCAGGTATTTCCCAATTGTTTCATTTTTACATGAAGAAAGAGAATATTATTTTGAGAAAAGCGAAACTTTGATATCTAAATGAGTTACGAGTTCAAAGATATTTCAAGAGTAGTTACCTCTTTTAAGAGGGTAGCTTGAGCGATTATCTCAAATCAGAGGAAGAGTTATGATTTTAAGCATATGAGCATGGGGTATATATTATTGGGAGTAGTAGTGAGCACCGATATGTGAATGAGTTCAGGAAACTCACATTCCTCATAAACCATGTATGCTAACATGGTTACATGATCATATTTTTTAGATGAATCCTAAGTTCTTTCGGGCAGAGCTTAGTGGATCCACTTAGTTGAGGATGTTCTATACCTCGGCAAGGTATTGGACAGTTCTGGCAGTGTGGGCGAGACAATGTATCATCACGTAGCTCATAGTAATGGTTGTCGGTTAGAGAATCTCCCAAATAAGAGTAAATAGTTTATTATTGTACTTTTTATACATTTTGAGTTCTTGTCTACTGTTTACAAAGCTTTATATATTGCATCTTATTATTATTGATTTATATTGAGTTGAGTATTCTTGAGTCTAGTTGAGTATTCTTGAGTCATATTAAGTGAGACGAGGTGAGTATGTCTTCCCTTTTATTAGTTCAAGCTTATATTTATGTTTCAGAGTTCCCCTTACATGCTCGTACATTCAATGTACTGATGTCACTTGGCCTGCATCGTTTCATGATGCAGATACAAGTACTCAGGATCATCAACAGGCGTTTCGTTGAGGTCATGTGATATTCCGGTCAGCTTTGGTGAGCCTTCTTATATTCCAGAGGGCTTCACCTTTACCTTACAATTAGTAGCTTTGAGATGTCGTGGGTCTTGTCATGATATCCTTCTGTAATAGTAGAGGCTTCATAGAGAGACAAAGTTGAAGAGTTTTTCAATATTTACTTTCTTTTGAGTTGTTTACAAACTATGAGTATATCTATTGAGTATTGTTCAGACTTTTTTAAGTTGAGTATTTGAGTTCAATAAATTTAATTCAGCTTTAAGCTTATGTATGCTTGAGTTAGTCTTCCGCTTGTAGTCAGCCAGGATGAGGGTTCACTTGGGGACACAATGATTCTCGAGTACCAGTCACGTCCAGAGTGTAGACTCGGATCGTGATAGTCTGCATTCGCGGAGGACCCCTGGGAAAAATGTTTTCTAAAATCAGGTTTCAACCTCATTTTCTCCATTTTGTGTTTTCAAGCTCGGTATTGGCGATTTCAAAATGGGTTTTCAAGAAACTTAGATTGGGTAACGAATTTTGTGTATGTTCCTTTTCTCAATATTACAAGGAATAACATTAATTTATTCTTCCTTTCCTTTTTTGACATGGATTTAAAGTCCTATACATATTGGGAATAAGGTTAATTATGACATGTCTATATATATTTTTAGCACTTTTCTAGCTACTATAATTTTTACTTTAGTCAAGGTCCATCGAAAATTGTCCCTCTATCTGCATAAGGTATGTGGTAAGATTGCACTACCCTCTTCAAACCCCTTCTTGTGGCATTACATTGAATTTGTTGTCATTATTGTATAAGTGATAAGTTTTATTCTCTTTCTTTTTGTCAAAGCCTCTCTATATTGTTTGTACAGATATGGAGAGGAGTAATGAACTTTGTCCACCATGGCTAGAACTTCTAATAGATATTGATTTTTATGGACCTAATGGTATATATGAGGTACATAATCAATATTGTACAATTTTTCGTAAAAAGTGCACAAACGAACCTCTTTGTGAATCATGTTGGAGGGTTGTTCCAATAGCTGAACATGAAGGTCACCATTTTTTGCAGATAGATACATTATCCTTCACCAAAACATAAGAAGAGGGAAAAAAATTTCCTTACGCATATATATATATATTTGACTATTATTTCTTAGAGCGATCCAAAAAGGTGATTATCCCTTGTTCTTTTTAACGTAATGTAAAATTTTAAAGTATCGGAAAAAGCATCCTCGAAAAGCTGATATAGAAAGAGGGGTAGATATTAGGAAGATTCAGCCATATACAATAAACAATCACAAAGTTATGTTACTTAAATCAAAAGGAGGAAATAGGAAAAATCAAGTGCGTCATATGCCAAGGAAAAATAGGTTGTATTGCTCACTGCTTTCAATGTAATTTGTAAAATTACATTGATATGCCAATGGGAAGCAATATGGATTTCTTTTGAATAATGTTATTCAACTTCTTTAAAACAAGCAAAAAGAAAAATATATGTTGTTTGGAATTCTTTTATTAGGCTTAAGCCTGATCTAGTGATGAAAAGTTTAAAGTTCAATGAACAGTTTATAAACAAGACATCATAATGGTGTCCACATTTGGAACAACAAATCTAAAACATTATTTTTTGGAGAATAATCACCCATTGAATAAGGCTAAAATGAGTTAAAATGGATCAATAGATCAATAAACTTATCGAAAGAAAATGTCATTGGGAATCTGTAGGAATAATTATGCTTTCAATTTTGTTAAACGTAAAGGCATTTGGGATATTCATTCGTATTTAAATTCAATAGCGAGACACATATAAAAAAAAAACAATCAATTTCTTGAATTTTATGTTGGAGAAAAAGAACTTCTAAAGTTGATGTTGCATTGATTTCTTGTGTAGTGTGTTTGACATCACACATGTGGACTTCTTTAGTATCTAATGGTTATATGTGTGTAACAGGTCATTATGTGGACTTAAATTGGGTTCTTCAATTTTTTTTAAAAAAAATTGTCATATTTTTCCTGCATTTTATGTGGCAGTTTTAAGTCATTTATTAATGGGTTTTCTCAAAGAATGTGGAATCGATACAAAATCTTTACTTTTACTTTAGATAATGCTACTTGTCACACCCCTTTTTTATTTTTTCGAATGTTTTGAAATATAAATAAAAGAGCAAAAGAATTATTGTATTTGGAGTCGCCACTTAATAATAAATATATTTTTTTTGTGTTCCAAGTCACCTTATGAATTTCTAATTAAGAAGGAACTTACTCTTTATTTTTTAGTCTATGAAAATAAGAGATTGGATAATAAATTTTTTGACCGGAGGTAGGTGTGAGGCACCTCCCGAGTTCCGTGGTTTCAACACGATTGTTTTATTGACTCATATTTGACTAAAAATAATTTTTGGAGAAAATAAATTTGTATTAAACACTAACTTTACAAAATTGATTTGCGTAATGTCATTGTTTAGGAGCGTAACCACACACAAGAATCCTTTAAAAAAAAAACACCAAAAATTGTAACCGAACACATATTGATGGTATTTAATATTTTTTTTTCGAGATGAATGAATCAACACTAAACTTATTGTAAAATGTAAACATAAATAAATTTTAATAAAAAAATAAATATCTGTTATTTACTAGCAAAATGACAATTGATCAACAAAAGAATTTAAAGAAAAGAAAACAAGAGAATAAAATTTTAACTACTTATGTAGTTTATTCTTTTTTTCTTTTCGAAATAATTATTTGCTACAAATTTTAAACATATGGAAAATAAATAAACCACACAAATAAAATCTGAAGAAGCATGAATATTTTATTGATAATAGTGCGGGTACAATTCTGCTCCTCCCTTGATTCTACTCTCCTAAGATTTATCCATGATTCGAGGGCCGTTAGTGGCGTATTTCTCGAACTAGGATGATTTAGATTTGACCTTCTATATGAATATTCCATGGCTTTTGTGGAATATTTGAGATCTTGATCTTTAAAGATACCCAAGAGTTTATGGATATTTGGAGATGCCTTTTAAGGGAATTTTGTACCATTTATATAGGCGTGAACTAGGGTTTAGGGTTTAGGGTTTAGGGTTGAGTAACCTCCAAGAATCCTAATTTAAGTTTAACACAATTTGTAGAGTCTCAACTCGAATTGAACACATCTTAGATTCCCACAAAATTTCAATATCTACAATAATAGCTAGTCTCCCTTTTTCTTTTTGTATGAAATATCATTTTTATTTATTAAAAAAATGGAAAGTTGATGCATTTTTAAAAATGAACAGATTTAACAAAATTTCGGCTTTACAAAAATGATCATATTGCTCCTTTTAAAAAAAATTGCAAAAATAGCCAAGATATATTTATAGTTAAAATATTAACCAAAACATAGCCGAATTTGTATTTTTATATGAATAAGAATAACCATTCTTATTTATTTATTTAAGATTTATTTTTAAAAAAAAAAAAGAATTTGCCAAAATCACCAGCGTTTGTTGGGCCAAAATGGCCAGATTTGCGGTTTTGCAAAAACAATCATTTAAAAAAAAAAAAAAAAAATCGATCAGTTATATCAAAAATAGAAGAGGGAGAAAATCGTATTAGGCGGCTAATGAGTTTAGGATTAGGTTTACTTGAATTTGGTTGAAACATTTGGGCCAAAAAATGGGCCAAGGTGTGCTGGAATGAATGAGTTAGTTTGGTCCGAATATATGGGTTTTTGGGCCAAAATTTGGGCTATTTCTGGACATATGCTGATATAAAATAAGGGTTGAAAGTTTGATATGATTTAAGACTTTTGGGGCCGAATTTCTCAGCCCTTTTCCTTTCTTCTTTTAAATTATTTTGGGCTTCTTACTTTATAACAATTTAGAAGCTCGAAACAATGAAATAGAAGAAAGGAGGGTCAAAATTGGGTGTCAACAGTTTGTCCCTCTTTGACTAGAGACGATGGTAGAGTTTTTGGGCAAAGAAGTTGACGTATAAGCCAATTTTGTCCCGACCAACAAATACGACCTTAGGAGAGTATGTGATAATATGATCATTGGATAACTGATAAGGTATTGGATTTTGGGAACAAGGTAACCGCAAGCTTACAAAAGTTGTCCCATAGTTGAATTATGATGTTACAGGGAATTGCGATCTAGGAGAGTATTTGAGAATGGAGTCGAGCCGAGTTCAAGGTAGACCTTTGACCTTTGTTGGAAAGCTGGACTTTCTCAACAAATTGCCCCAGTTCACTGCTTAGATAAAGTTCCACGTTGCATTGTGTCTCTTGTTGCTGCATGAAAATTGTGCTTTCTGCCAAATTTTGATAAAATTGTTAGGAAATAATATAAAGCTAGAAATAAATTCCTTATGAAAAATGCCATAAAAAATGTGTCCTTTCTGAATCAATATTCCAGATGCAATTAACTGAATATATTGCATTTTCTTTCATTTGCTTCAAATCATGCGCCTGCAAAGTCTCATTAGTAAAGAGACGTATATATGTAACAAATTTTTCAAGAAATTTAAAATGCTTGCAGTGCATGATAAAAAAAATAAAAATTAAGACATTGCATAATATCTCCTTAGAGACCGATAAGCTTCTCAAAAAATTTAAATGATAACATGCATTGCTCATATGTATAAAATAAATAATTAATGCATTGCGAGATGTCTCATTAGAGGCAAATAAGCTTTTCAAGAAATTTAGAAGATAGCATGCAATGCATATGTAAAAAATAAATAAATAATTAAGGCTTTGCGAGATGTCTCATTAGAGACGAATAAGCTTTTCAAGAAATTTAAAAGATAGCACGCATTGCTCATATGTATAAAATAAATAATTAATGCATTTCGAGATGTCTCATTAGAGACAAATAAGCTTTTCAAGGAATTTAAAAGGTAGCATGCAGTGCATATGTATATTTTAAAAATAAATAAATAATTAAAGCATTGCAAGATATCTTATTAGAGACAGATGATATTAAAGTGTCTTATTAGAAGACAGATTAACCCAACATGTCCTATTTGAGGACGGATGAACCCGATATCTTCTATTTTGGGGTGAAGGAACCCAATGCATCCTATTTTAGGGTGGAAGGACCCAATGTATCCTATTAGAGGGTGGAAAACCCGATGTATCCTATTTTAGGGTGGAAGAACCCGATGCATTCCTATTTGAGGGCAAAAATACCCAATATATCCTATTAGAAGATGGAAGAACCCAATATATCCTATTTGAGGGTGGAAGAACCCAATATATCCTATTTTAGGGTGTAAGAACCCGTTATATCCTATTAGAGGGTGGAAAAACCCAATATATCCTATTTTAGGGTGGAAGAACCCAATATATCCTATTTTAGGGTGGAAGAACCCGATATCCTATTAGAGGGTGGGAATAACCCGATATATGGTGCAAACTTACAAATATGAAATTTGGTGCGATGCAATGAGTTTGGTGCGATTTCTTTGTGGTAACGAGCAATCATAAACTAGTATGAAGAGCTTGTTGCAGTGCCTTTGCAGTATTGAATATTTAAAATGCAGTGCCTGGTGCAATACTTCGCAATAGTGCATATGGTGCCCATAACTTAGGAGCTTCAACTTCGATGAAATTTTGTTGCTTGTAAATTCTGCTCTCAAAGAAAAATTGTGAATTTAAAATTTAATTCTCGTTGATGTTGCACCATCTGAACTTGCAATTCTGACTTGATGTTGAGCTTTGTGGAGCTATCGTTCAAGAATAACTAAAAATCAAGCTCTGCATTACTCAAAGAAAATTTATTAGTATAAAAGAAAATGGTTGACTTGCATTGAACCATGAAGTTTTGGCTTTGAATCTGCATTTCTTATTGCTATGGCATTGAAGCGATTTGATGGCAAATATGGCTTGTGATCTCAACTTCTGCCCTTTTTTCAAACCGTTATAGGTCATCTGCAAAATTGTCCCAGTCTTTGCTCTTGGGGGAGAAGGAAATTTTATTATATTGAGACCGAGCCCAGAGTAAGCGCCTACGTATCCTGCTACTAGCAAGAATCAGGTCATACGTAGTTCGTTACAAAAGGCTAGAAAGGATTGCAAAAGAGTAGATATTTCTTAAAAAGGAAAAAGCTGCAAAGATAATGCCTTTGTTAGTCTTCTTGACTAATTGCACGCTTTCTTTTCAAATGCTTTGGTGCCAATTTCGATGGATCACCCTTAACAACAAATGTGCTCGTGTCTGCGATATTGCCATTGTTGCTTGATGGCTCTGATTGAAGTTTTATCTTTCCACTATCAATCATGCTTTGAATCTTGAATTTTAGTGCAGGACAATCTTCAGTATCATATCCTTGAATGTTTTTATGGTAAGCACAATTCTTAGATGGATCAAAGTGCTTAGGCATATACTCAGGAATGAATCATTTTTTTGATTGCAGAAGTCCACTTGCTCTCAATCTCTCAAAAACAACTGCATATGGCTCATCCAAAGGAGTGAAGGAGAAATATTTCACCTTCTTATGTGGCCACGAGCTAGATTGTGCATGATGTAATTGTTGTTTGCAAGGATGTTGGAGACGCATATTGCAATAGTTGGAAGTAGCATGAGATTGCAAAAATTGATCACTTGGATAGTGTTGCGGTTGTTGCATAGTCATGAAAATTGAGTTGTTTTCTTTCATTTTGCTTTGCAGATTTATTGGTATTTTTGCTTGGAAGGTTTGTTGGACAACTTTTTCTGTTGAGTTGCTTACAATTCTTCCTCCTAGAATACCATTTTCAATCTCTTTGCCAACCTTAATCAAATCAGAGAAGTTGTGTGCACAAGTTCCAAGCAGCTTTTCATAATATAGCCCTTCTTGCACATGGATGAAGGTTGAGATCAATTCCTCTTCGGATAATGAAGGATGTATTTTTGAAGCTTCTAACCTCCATCGTATTGCATATTCTTGAAAAGATTCATGTGACAATTTCTTTAGTTTGAGCAAATCGGCTATATGCAATTCATCTCCATTATTGAACTCATATTGCTTTACAAAGTCACGAGCCATATCTTCCAATGTATGCCATTTGCTAAAGTCTTGCTTAGTGTACCAAGAAAGTGCCAATCCTGTTAAACTTTGAATGAATAATCTCATTCGTATGGCTTCAACATGTCCAATACCAATTAATCTGCTGCAATAGTCCTTTAAGCGAGAGACGGGATCTCCTTTCCCATTGAAAGTATTGAACTTAGGTACCGAATACCCTGGCGGAAGTTCAACATTTGGATGCACACATAAATTCTCATACTTCAAACTCTGACAAATTCTTGAGCGCAACTCCTCATCAAAAGCTTCTCTCAGATTGAGGAGCTCCTTTCCCAAATCTTCATGGCAAGTTGATTGAATATCTCTCTCATGTCTAGAATGTAGATAAGTTACTAATTGGTCATGCTTGTTTTCATTTAAAGGAAATACAATTTCGGGAGGATGGATATTTGGCATCATGGTGACTTTAAAGTTGTTTGGATTGATAGGGTATACTGTTGGCATTTGTGGAGAGATTGTATATGTACAAGTTGGGTGAGGAGATATGGTTAGACAAATATTATGAGTTGAGCTAGATGTTTTTGTGGTGGTGGGAAGAAGGTTAAAGGTAGTTTCCAGATTGACCAGATTATTTCTTCGAACCACATTCTTCTCACAATCATCATTTTGTACTTGCACGAATCTCATGCCGCTGTTGAATGCTTTCAATTTGTCTACCATTATAATTTCCTCCTTAATGTAGATTCGCCGTCAAAACAGTGTTCAATGCTAGGCAACCTCTAAGGAAGAAACAAAATTATAAAAACAAAAATACCTTGTTAGTGCATGAGAATATATGAAATAAATTCAAAATAATAAAAAATTAGATAAAATAGATTATGCTAGTAATTTGAAAAATAAACATTTTAGGCTTAAGGCAATGATTTAAGTTTAAAAAGAGTTGACGAGAGTAAGGTATTAGCTAGTGGGCTCTAATGCTGGAAATATAAGGAAAGGAAATTGATTTGGAGTAGAAAAATTAATTTGGAGAAAGGTTGACTCATGTCAAGCATCAAATCTTGACTTCAACTTGATCCCTATCCTTTGTAAACTTGTGCATGCTTCCAACTTGATTGCGTGCCAAAATTATGCCCCAGCTTCTTTGGAGGAATACTAAAATTTTATAATAAACCAACCGAGCCTTATATAGGTTGCCTACGTATCCACCAAGGAAATCAGGTCAAGCGTAGTTCGCCTTACATAAAAAGAAATTTAAAACATACAAATAATTGATCATTTAGGCTCTCAAAAATGCATAACTGTTT
>JAJOOF010011502.1:0-15919 GCA_029582545.1 Solanum lignicaule
TGTGGTGAAAAGGAGAAGGAGAAGTCAAGAAGTGCAAGAAAAGTCTCCCTTAACCCATGGTGTTGTGGAACAATGGAAACCCTCCATAAAAAATAAAAAATTGTGGAATAAAAGTACAAAAGAAATTGGGTTTCCAAGCAATCCATGGAGGGGAATATAAACATGACTTAGAAGCACTGGAGAAAGAATTGATAAAGGAAAAGAAGGGAATGCCTTGAGAGTACCACATCTCAAGAGAAAAAAGTCACTAAGACTAAATGACCATACCTTTACACTCAGCCTCATTACAAGTCTTAGAAAGACCTTTTTTATCTTGAGTGAGCAAACCGAAGATCATTTGAAAAATAAAGGCAAGCCTATGGGTGAAAACATGCATTGTGTTCCTCTTTCTTTGAGTGTGAGCGTTGCATCTGATTCCTGATCTTGAATTGATCAACCTCTGTGTATGAGTATGGAATCATTCTTTATCTGAGGGCATTTAAATACTATTTGTTGAGCTTGAACTTGCACAAGTAGCAAGTATTGGGAGTATGAGAATCTTTGGTAATAGTGTGTCACAACTTGAATCTTTGAGTACACAATTGATCTTTGCATGAGTAATTTGAGTCTTGTTGTGTATGTTCATGATTTAGTCTTGTGTAGTACTATTTGAGACATCCTATTTGAACTGCTGAACTTGAGGACAAGCAAAAGTTTAAGTTGTGGGTGTGGATGGGTCCACAAATTGGACTCATTTAGGGCTTTATTTTAATAGAAATAGTTTCCTCAAATGATTATTTTATCTCAATATCTAATGAAAACTCTTAAGTTTCAGGTATTTGAAGTTTGAGTGAAAGCATGGACACTTACGCACAAAAAGGAACAAAAAGGCTGAAAAGAACAAAGAAACTGAAGCCTGAGCTTCGCCAAGCACACTTGGTGGGTCGCCGAAGAGACATACTCCGCCCTTTGTTCCAGTACGCAAAGCCCTGAAGGAAGAGGATATAAAAGGAGATGAAAGGAGCAGTTGGTGTGTCACTGAACAGTTACGCAAAGCAGGGATATACCACTCAATAATCCAGGACACAAACATGCTGAAGGCAAAGCACAAAATGCGATGAACCAAAAGAAAGCCGAATCACCGAGTTGATCGGCGATTCCGACTAATGTTACCAATGGCCCGGTGCAACACAAACTTTTTAATACTATATATACTCATTGAGAGTTTTAGCTTAGTATCACATTTTAGTATCATAATATTTTTCAGTGTGAAACAATTATTATAATTTTAGTACTTTTTCTCTAAGTTTGAGAGGGTTTTGAAACTTGAAGAAGAAGAGGGTTTCATCTCCAAGGAGTCGGACTTGGGTCTCTTGGATTCTTCACTCTTTGCCTGTAACAATACTTAAATCTTCATACCCATATAAATGTAAGCTCATTTAGGTATAAATTTCTATCTCTTGATGAGTGGCTAAAACCCCCAATTCTTGGGGTATGATTTAGCAAATATGTGTTGAGATTATTGTTGGGTTTTGCTTGCTGATAGGTTAGATATATTTTAATGGTGATTTCACCTAGCGGTTGTTGTTTAATTTAATGGGTTTGTAGTTGCAAATACATAACCACCCATGTGTTTTTTGCTTGCTTGAGAGAGAGGTCGCGAAACCAAGACCGCTAGACTGATGGCCTAAGTAGTGGGTCCACATGAGTTTCAGCCCGAGAGGGTGAGCCTTAGTCCCATATCCTAACACTCAGTTTGAGAAAGTGAGTCGGATAGGGCATAGGTTGGCCTTCATGCAACAAATAGGTGTCTGATAGGAACCCATTTGAAACGGGGTAAGTTGCCCGAGAGGGAACTTATTTCCATCTAAAGCTTAGCCTAGTCACTATTATCTTACAAATTTCCTATCAAAAACATGTACCCAATGATTTATACCAATATATATTGCGGTCACATTCCAAGAATCCCCTCTCATTCATAGATTTCTTTGTTATTTTTTTACTGTTTTTGCTATATTTGTGACAAAACCCCCATTTGATATTTGGCACTTTTGTGTCACCCCCTTTAATTTACAATGTTTTTACTCGTTAATGTCTTTAGCTACGACTAGTTAGAACTAATTTTCTTTTTCTATTAATTCTTGAAACCACTCCCTTGAGACACGACCCCAACCTTTTGTTGGGTTACTATATTATCGACGATCGTAGACACGCGTACCGTAGGTTAGTGTTGTTGGTCACGATAAGCATCAAAATGGTGCCACTGTCGGGGAGTGGTGTTATTTGAGAATTCTTAGATTAGTAAAAACTTAGTTCTTATGAGTTGTAGCCTACTTACCTAATTTTCGGTTTTGTTTTGAGTATTTGTGTGTTTCAACAGTCATATGAGTGTGAACAGCGAAAATAGCTGCCAAGCAGGCTATCCAGCGGGTTAGGCTTTCCATCGAGACGATATTGATGATGTTAATAGTGTATACAACCCCACCCAAGTGGATGAGATGGGTGCAATTTGCATGCCACAAGCAGACGGAAGTGCAACATTTGAAGTTACTAGCACAATGCTACATCTCATACATTCAAGAGGTTTATATGGAGGGTGGGAGTACGAAGTTTCGTATGAGCATATACGAAGCTTTGTAGAAGTGTGCACTCCTTTGTCATGCAAGAATCTGTCGCAAGAATGTATAAGGCTGCACTTATTTCCATTAATATTAACCGAGGAAGCCAGTAAGTGGTTGGTCGAGCTTCCAAAGAACTCCATCAACTCATGGGAGGAATTGGTTACGTATTTTCATGAAAGATTCATCCCTCCATCAAAGATGATGAAACTGAGAAACGACATTCAAAATTTTAATCAAAAGAAGGGCGAACTAATTCACGAATCATGGACATGATTTAATCTCTTTGGTCCTCAACTTGCGCACATCACGATCAAGAATTGCAATCGGTTCCTCCTCATATTGGAGGTCCTTGTCTAACACAATTGAATCCCAATTAATGATATAATCCCCATCACCATGATACCTCTTCAACATAGACACATGAAATACCGGGTGAAGACCATATAGATTAGGGGGGAAATCCAATCTATACGCTACCGGTCCTACACATTCAAAATTTTAAAGGAACCAATGTATCACAGACTTAGCTTGCCTTTCTTGCCAAATCTCATCACCCCTTTCATGGGTGATACCTTAAGTAGAACATTCTCACCAGTATGAAAATCCATATCTCTTACCTTATGGTCTGCATACTTTTTCTGTCAACTTTGGGCGGCTAAGAGCTTAGCTTGAATACTCCTCACCTTATCTTGAGCGTCCTTCACTAAATCAACCCCCAGTGGTTTCACATCTCTAGCCTCAAACAATCCTATGGGTGACCTACATCCCCTCCCATAGAGTGCCTCAAATGGTGCCATATCTATGCTGGAGTGATAACTATTATTATAGGAGAGCTCACACAAAGGTATGAATTTATCCCAATGCACTCCAAAATCAATCATACATGCCCTCAATATGTCTTCTAACACTTGAATAGTCCTCTCTGACTGCTCGTCTATCTATGGATGGAAGGCTGTACTAAAAGTGAGTTGGGTGCCCAATTCATCATGTAATTTTCTCCAAAATAAGGATGTGAATTCGGTACCACGGTCTGAGATGATAGAGAAGGTCACCCCATGCAACCTCACTATCTCTTTAACATACACCTTAGCCAATTGTTTAGCATTATAATCTATTCTTATCGGAATAAAATGGGCTGACTTAGTCAATCTATCAACCACTACCCAAATAGAATCAAACTTCCCTAAAGTCTTTGGAAGACCAACCACAAAATCCATAGCTATCCTTTCCCACTTCCATTCCGGAATCGACATTCTTTGAAGCAAACCTGTAGGCCTTTGATGTTCATACTTCACTTGTTGACAATTTGGATATTTCACCAAAAACTCCGCTATATCCTTCTTCATGCCCGACGACCAAGAAATACGCTTCAAATCTCGGTACATCTTGGTCACACCCGGATGAATAGAATATCACAAACCATGAGAGGCCAACAATTTCTCAATCAAGTCATCTACTCTAGGAATACATATTCTCCCTATAAAATTGAGCACACTATCCGAATCAACGCATCAAAAGTGGTCTCTTGTGCCTTACCATTCACAGTCTTCTTCCTAAGCTCCTCCAAATTCTCATCTTCAAATTGTTTGGCCTTGATCTTATCCATGAATGTGGCCCTCGCTTCAATGCTAGCTAACACCCACCTCTTTCTGAGATGCCCAATTGAATGAACTTAGACTCTAAGGTCTGAATTTCCTTAGCCAAAGGTCGCTTGGTTACACTCAAGTAAGGTAAACTACCCATACTCACTACTTTCTGACTCAAAGCGTCTGCCACTACATTAGCCTTACCCGGATGGTATTGAATGGTGACATCATAATATTTTAAGTAACTCCATCCACTTCGCTGTCTTAAATTCAGATCCTTTTGAGTGAACACATGCTGCAAACTGCGATGATCAGTAAATACCTTACACTTAACACCATAAAGGTAATGCCGCCAAATCTTAAGAGCAAACACTACCGCTGCCAACTACAAATCATGTATTGGGTAATTCCTCTCATGCACCTTCAATTGATGCGAGGCATAAGCTAGAACATTCTCATCCTGCATCAACACTGCAACCAAGCCAAAATATGAAGCATCACAATAAATAATAAAATCTTTACCTTCAACCGGTAATGCTAGAATAGGCAGGGTAGTCAAAAGAGTCTTGAGCTTTTGAAAGCTCTCCTCACATTTTTCAGTCCATTCAAATGGTATCTCCTTTTTGGTCAAATTAGTCAAGTGAGTGGCAATAGAAGCAAAGTTCTGCACAAATCGTTGATAGTAGCTAGCGAGCCCTACAAAACTCCTAAATTCCATTACAGAGCTAGTCCGAAACCAATTCTTAACCGTCTCAATCTTTTGAGGATCTACCATTACGCCTTCTTTTGAAACTACATGTCCCAAAAATGCTACCTAAGTCAACCAAAATTCACACTTAGAAAATTTAGCATATAACCTTTGTTTCCCAAGAACACCCAAAACAATACTAAGATGGTCGGCATGCTCTTCCTCACATTTCGTATAGACCAAAATATCATCAATAAAAACTATGGCAAATGAATCAAGGAATGGTTTGAACACCCCATTCATCAAACTCATGAAAGTTGCAGGCGCATTCGTGAAACCAAAAGACATAACCAAATACTCATAGTGCCTATAGAGAGTTCTAAATGCCGTCTTGGGCACATGGTTAGGCCTAATTTTTAACTGATGGTAACCAGACCTTAGATCAATCTTAGAGAAAACTGACGCCTCTTGCAATTGGTCAAAAAGATCATCTATTTGAGGCAAATGATACTTATTTTGAATAGTGACCCTATTCAATTGCCGATAATCTATACACATTCTCATACTACCATCCTTTTTCTTAACAAACAAAACTGGAGCACCCCATGGGTAAGCACTATGACAAATAAATCCCTTATCAAGAAGCTCTTGGATTTGAGCCTTAAGCTCTCTTAATTCTACCGGAGCCATGCGATATGGAGGGATAGAAATGGGATGAGTACCAGGTTCTAAATTAATGAAGAAGTCTATATCCCTATCCGGAAGCATACCAGGCAAGTTATTAGGAAACACTTCTTTAAATTCTGCCACCACATGAATAGACCCAATGGATGGAGCCTTAATCTCAACACCCCTAATATGGGCCAAATAAGCCAAACAACCTTGCTCTACCAATTTTCTAGCCCGAATGGAGGATATGATCTTAGTTCGCTTAGGCTTGCACTCCCCTTCCCACTATATTTTTTCCCTTCTCGAAATTTCTAGAGTTACATACTTAGTATTACAATTAAGCACAACATAATAGGGGGACAACCAAGTCATACCTAAGATTATATCAAAATCAGTCATATCCAAAATCACAAAATTAGACCAAGTCTGGAAACCCATAAATAAAATAGGACAAGCACGATAGACATGGGTTACTATGACTGACTCTCCAATTGGGGTAGCAACATGGATGGGGTAATCAAGTATATCACAAATCATATCAAACCTTGAGGCAAATCTAACGGATACATAAATAAGTCGAACCCGGATCAAATTGCACATTAGCCATCCGGTCACAGACAAGAATAGTACCTGTGATCACTGTGTCAGACGCCTCTGCCTCATTCTTGCCCGAAAATGCATAACACTGAGCCCTATCATCTTGACAAGCCACTTCTCTGCCTGGTTGCACATTACCCCTGCCCGCATTACCATTTCCTCAACCTCCACGGCCTCACTGATAACCTCCTCGCCTACCTTGTGGACGTCCTCTATGATTATTACCATTCCCCAAGGGTACTACTATTCTAGACTGCTGATGCACAAAATCTAACACACGTGGGTGGGGACAATCTCGCCTCATATGCCCAGGTTCACCACAGTTGTAACATGTACGATAAAAAGATGGCTTGCTGCCCGCTCAAGGTGCGACTCCCTGTCTATCCTAAATTGAATTATAAGGTGGAGTTCCCGAGCAACTACCTATAGAGGCTGGCATAGCGGACTGAATTGGCTTGGATGCGAGCGTTGGCCTTCAGAATCCCTTGGAGTAAAAACCTTGAAAGTTACCCGAGTTCTTGGTCCTTTTTGCCCATGCCTTAGCTTAACCGTCTCGCCTCACCCCCTCCACTTTCTTAACATAGTCTGTTACCTCATTAAAGCTCCTCCCCGCAGAAGTCATATGAACAAATAACACTGGCAACTCAGAATTTAGTCCCCTAATAAATAACCGGATCCTCTCCACCGTAGTAGTCACCAATTGAGTAGCATATTTGGACAAAGCGTGGAACTTGGCCTCATAAGCAGCCAAAGACATACCACCTTGTTCCAAATCCATAAATTCATCTTTCTTACGATCTCTCAAAGTCCTAGGCACATACTTTTCTAGAAACAGAGCATGGAATTGGGTCCATGTAAGTAGAGGTAAAGTAGAAGATCTGCATTCCATATAAGCTCTCCACCACTTCTTAGCCTCACCTTGAAGTTGAAAGGACACAAACTAAACCCCATGTTGATGGACAATTCCGAATTTATCAAGCCTCTCATAGCAATCTAAGATGAACTCATAAGCATCCTCATTCTCAGAACCAAAAAACACAGGAGACTTTAGTTTAAAAAACATAGTCAACATTTTATGCTTATTACCAGTCATAACAGAAACCAACAAAGGACGAAAGAAAGCATCGTTACCTCCCATTCCACCCATCTTGGGCGCAGTGCTAGCAACATGAGGATTAGAAGGAGCTTGAGTTGCTTGAGCAGAAGGAAGCACTCGAGGACCAACAAACCCTTTCAAGAATGACATGATATGTCGAGCTAACACTAGGTCTATGGGGGAACATCGGTAGTCTCAGCCTGCACCTCTTCCTCTTGTCCCACATCCTCAACATTCTCCTCTTCAATCCCTTCATGATGCACAGTAGGGTTCTCATTCATAAGAGTATTATCAAGAGGAGCTCCATTCCCAGCAGGCGCTACTCTCCCATGGCCTCTACCCCTAGCTCTTCCTCTACCCCTGCTTCGACCGCGACCTCTAACTACAGATTCCTCAGCTGGAGCATTGAAGGGAGTTACAGGCCTGACGCCGTTGAATCTAGTATTAACCATCGGCAGACAGAAGACTGAAGGAGGTCAGATAACAGTTTGAATCGGCAGGTAACAATTGGAATCAAGTTATAGCAGGAAAGGAGACAAGAGAAGAATAAAGAGATTTCATAAAGTCCTATAGGCTTTCGAAGAAAAGCACAGACGTCTCTATACTATTTTGCAAGACTCTACTAGACTAGTTTTGGTACATTGACATTAACGAACCTAGGCTCTGATACCAACTTTGTCACGACCTAGACCATCGTGATTGGCACCCGCACTAACCCTCCATTGGGAGAACCACTACAACAACCTAAACCAAGCAACTAACCAAAAACTAAGCATTTGAGGATACAAGAGCAAATTAAATACTAAGGAAAGAAATAGGAAGTTCCCATAAACTCTAACAAAAGTCTAACAACTAACTAAACAATGCGCAAGAAATAATCTAGAACCTGAAAGTCAATGTACTAAAATATCTAAAAACGAACCAAGTCTAAACAAGAAGGGATACAACTCCCAACTAATGCACTAATAACTAATAGAACTGTGTAAGTCCGAAATGTGGACATAGACGAAAGGAGAACTCATTGAAGCCTTGAAGAATTGGCTCACCCTTGAATTAGAAGCGATCACTGATCTTCTAGACGAGGTCTGCCAATAGCCGCCGGAAGATGCCCTGTACTCAATAAAATAAGAGCAAGTGCAGTATTAGTACACAACCACAGTGTACTGGTAGGATCACGTGGCTATCCCACTAAGTGTAACATACATAAGTCACACAAGAATATAATCACATGCATATATCGAACATACACAACATTATCAACGTTTACGAACAACGAACAAATTCACATTTCTCAAAATACACAATTATGACAAGTAATTAGTCCTATCATGGAACCCAAACCCAAACAGTTAGCACACCGAAATGGAGTACCCGATCTAATGATTATACCAGAATGTGGCAGCCGATCCCATAATTATGCCGAAATGTGGCAACCGATCCAAGTTAGTTATACCGGAACGTGGCAACCAATCCATTCAACACACCACACTCACAATCACAAGTATATCTTCAAGATCATACATTTAAGTCATGATTTTAATGGTAACAATCATTCATCTATCTCATTTACAACAATTGTGATAAATAATGCAACATTCATATACATACATGTATCACAATAAAGCAAGAACAAACATACATCATACAATCATAGAATCACAACCATCATCTACCTCGAAACAAGCTTGAAACCCTTAGAAGCTTGATCCTTCCTTTTTCGATTTCGTTCCGCTTGTTCTTGGTCTACAAACAATCATAATAACACGGTAATCGATAAATAATCACTAATTACCTGGATTACCAACAATTCTATGAACCCTAGATTAAACACATGATCCCAAATATCCAAAATAGGGTTGTTTTCACCATATAATCAAAATCAAAACCCTCCCCCATCGATAATTACACATTCTATTATGTTCTACAGATCAAAAAATGGATTTGGGGAGTGAAAAGCTTACCTTTAGCCTCAAGAATGGTGGAAAACTGTTAGGAGTCACATGTGGTTTGTTCTTTAGCTCTAAAAATTGAAAAGTGCAAAATAAGGTCATTTAGGAGTTTCTTTACAACTTTAAGTCGCGTTGAACCCGCCACAACGTCCCTCACCCCGCTGCAGCGGCCTCACCAGAGTGACAAAAAGCATTGCTAGAGCGACCTGCATGAAACAGTGAGCTATTTAAAGAATTCCAATATCCCCATTTCACAATGCAACTCTAAACCACGTCGCTAAAAAAATAGCCTTCACGCTAAGATTGATTCCGGGAATTCTACTCGCACGAATTCAATTCTGTAAAGTTGTACGGATTTCTTAACGAGTTATCTAACCACTCATGTAACCATAATTATAAATAAATCACCCAATTGTTACCAGATTTCCCTATACCTTAAAGACTTTGATTTCGTCAAAATATGGACTAGGTTGAGAAAATCTAAATACTACGAAAAAGTTTTTTGGCCCCAAATTTTCCCCTGTTGGCTTCCCTATAACAATGGAACCCGGTCATTACAAACCAAAGTCTAACACCGATCTCTCACTTTCACATATTAGGCATAAGATTCGATAAAAAAATGACCACAAAATTTTTTATAATCCACTTAATAAAGTTTATTTTTACTTAGCAAGATTCTTATTTTTCCAAAGCTTCTTCTCTATTGAGGGACATGATAACTTAATTTACCACATACATATCCATTAAAATCGTAAAGAAGTATGGTACATACCTTAGCTTATTAGCACAACCGCACGAGTTCAAAGATCAACCATAATAAGGACTTATCTATTAGTTTATATATCAAATTCGAGAAGAGGAGAATCCAAGTAGGAAACGTCAATTAAGTAGCACACCTTCAGGCCAACTAGAATTTCACTCTCCCTTTCTTTCTCTTTTTTTTTCTCTTACAAATAAATCCTACAACTGGTACCCCTATTTCAATAAATTTTCAAATCCAACTTTTTGCCTACCTTTTCAGTTTTAAAACATCTGTAACAAATTCAATTAAAAAAATCATTGGTATGCTAGCTATTGCAAATCACGTCCATACAATTGACAAGCATCATGAGGAAATTTGTACAAGAGAGACTTGAATGATAAAATCTTCTTCATGATTATTTTTGGAGAGGGAGGTAGTATTTTTCGAAAGAGCAAAGTTGAAAATATTATTAAGATTGTTGGAAATCTTATGCAAAACACCTTCATCAAGAACACTTCTACATAATCCACCAAAGCTTGTACTTCACCACGAAATCTTATAGAAAATTCTCATAGCTTGAGGCGCGTCGAAAGACACTGTCCTTAAGGATATTTCACATGGTATAGCTATATCCCCAGGATTCAACAAGCTCTTTTAGTGTAAAACTAGGAGCCAAAAACTAATAAATATTCAATAGAAAGAGAATCCAGTATAAGAATATATTAAAAGAGGAATTGTTATCTTTTCTTCTCTCCCACGCCATAGGTATACGACTTAGATTTATATAGGAAAATCACTAACCTCTCTAATGTTTCAATGGTTGAAATTGTCAAAAAAACCATAATGGCATTGAATACCACCAATGAATTGAAGGCAATTCATTTCATCAAAGAGTCGTTAGCAACAACCATATTATGAAAGAAAATAATGGCTAATTAAAAGATATTAATAATGGCAATAGATATTATTCATGGAGAGAAAATATTTAGGACATAAATAATATTCTCTTTCAAGTATAATAGGAAATAAATTAATTCCTTTGGAGATACTAGAATCATTTTTCCAACAATTTAGTGGCACTTAATGGAGGTCTGAATCTTAATTATTTAGATTCAGCCTATAAAGTATGTTTGATTTTTTGGTCTAAATCTTAATCATTCAGATTCAGCCTATTAAGTCCATTTGTTTCTTTTTTTAAAGAACCTCCTAATGGGTCTGAATGTCTTATATCTATAAGTGAGTCTTAGGCCTTATTTGTTTTCATTAATATTCAAGCTCTCCCGTAGCTAGAGGTCGTGTTTCTAGTATCATCTGCTTATCCCATACCTATGTGCCCCCATAGGATGACTGTTTTAGATAGACATTAGCTAGTGGATCCACGTAAGCTAGAAGTTTAGGTTCTTACCTAGACAACTAAGGACAACCCATTTCGGTGTGGGCCAGACATCAGATTCCATGTTATAGCTCACATGATCTCTCTGTAAGTTAAGTCTACTTCCTACATTAATGATGATAAACTAAGGCTACTTCAAGAAGTATCTCACAAATGTTCAAAGATGAGTTTTACTTGCAGTTGACCATGATTACTATGATGTTTTCTAACCTTTTTCTTATTTTTTTAACTTGGTATTTTCATGAAATGAAATTTTTTTTAGCATGATTTTATATCTCTATGCATTGCTATCATACATGGTACATTCTTGTACTAGTGAATACTCTTGGCTACATTGTTCCCAAATGTAGGGTTTGACACCCTAGCTTCCCATCTCTGTGGCTAGGGATCACTTAGTAGCTATTGAAGATTGGTGAGTCCTCATGCTTAGATGACCAAACCTATTATTGGTTTTTGTCTTTACATTTCAAATGTTCTACGTTATGCCAAGGTTACGTCCTGATCACTGTTAATGTAATAGATGACTTCAAGACTATATAGACTTCTGCTTTGTTTTACAATAATCTTTATGATATTAATTGTCTTTTAAAATCTCTTGATTTTCTATTATCTTGTTTATGCATGCTAAGTGGCTTGTGTTGGGCCTTTGAGGATCCTATACGCCATGTTACACCTAGGGTATTCTTTGGGCCATGAAAAGGCTGAATGGTCAGGGAGGCCCCTGTACTTGACTTCATTTGTCACCTAGACCCTTCTACTCACCACTTTGCCAACTGAACCCTCGAACCCACTTAAACTCAAATTTTTAAACTCTCTTTTGAACTACCTAGTGGTGCGTGAATTACAAACGCATCCACGAAGATTTCCACTTCATTTAAAAAAGTTAAATAGGAAATGACATGTTAAAACTAATTTCTTTTTTCTTTCATACCTCCATTTCTTTCTTTTTAATTTCAACCAGACTCTCATACTCTCTTTTGGCCCGATTCCATTGCTGATTACCACAATTTGTTTTTTATTTTTTCTAAGGTGTATGAGTTCACATTTCACTCTATAGTTGTATGTTTGTTAACTTGTTATTATATCTTTTTTTTGCAGTTGTTTTTGGTGTTTGATTTTTGATTTTGTTGTAATTTAGGGTTTTAGGGCTTAGAACTTTTGTAGAGTTTATGGTATGATTTTTAGAACAAGTTTGATTAGTTACAGGCCTTATATACGCATAATAGCAATTTGGAAAGTTGTTATGCATCAATGACATTTGTTGTGAATATGTTGTGATTCTAGAGTTTTTATCGTAAAATTCATCTGAAATATTTTTTTGTCAATTTCATTGGAGTTCGTTCTTATTAGTGGTCCAATTGGATTATCATAGAGCTTTTTAAATTGTTGTAAGCCATAAAATAATTGCTTATAAATTACGCTTTTTTGTTTAAAGTATTCTCGATACTTTGCCGGCATTTAAACATTATGTCTTCGGCAATTGTAATGCTTCAAATGCATTATATAAGTTGTTTCTTATAAGACCCAGAACTCAGGTGTGCCAATGGAATTTTTGATCTTGAAAAAATAGCAATACATGTGGATGGGCTGCATATCTTGTTTTTTTTCAATAAATTAGCTAAAGAATTAAGAGTTGATAAAGTTGAAACCTTTGGGTGATAAGTTAACAAAAGAGGTGGTTATTACATGTTAAATGATGCTGATGTGTTAAGATTTATTAACAACTCTAAGGGTTGGGACTTTGTTGATGTATATGTGGTACATTAAATTAGTACTCCTTTAATTGTTGAGGATGATAATGATGTGCAACTATCCCAATTGTTGACTCCCAAAAAGGTAAGGCCCCCCATATATTGTTATAAATGCTAGGGCTGATGTATCTTCCCCTCAATGATTTGATAAATTTTTTTAATACAAATACAGAAGTAGATCAACAACCTATGGTAGAGAAAGGAAAGAATAACGAGACTGGTTCTCCCGAGGTTTCTTTAAAGGAATTAGATGAAGATGAATGTGAAGGTAATAACTTTTCTTCCTACCACCTTCATAAAACAGATTAATCCAATGTAAATTTAGATTTTGAACATTTTAATTCTGAGTCACTTTATCATATTGATGAGAACATTGATGACTTAAGTGACTTGGATGATGAGTTTGATAAAGCTAGACAACCAAACATTCAAGAACAAGTTAGTGAAGATAGCTGTTATAATAAATGTAGAGGAGATACCATCTGGTGGTCCTGTAGGTATAGATATTGGTTTGAAGATATTAATAAGAATAACATGGGAAGATATGAAGAAAAATTGGGTGGGAATGACCTGTATTTTGAGAGCTTAGATCCTGAATGTGATATTAGTGAAGATGAAGGGGTTCAGGTTGCGTCTGATGAGGTTTTAGATCCACCATCTAGAAATGCAAGTACCAAGGTCTATTTTGACTGAACTTCCAATTTTTTTTATTTCAGTTATATATGATTTTTGTGAATAATGTTGATTTCAGAGAAGCACTACAAAATTACTATATTCAGAAGGGTGTGAACCTTAAACAAAAACCTAATGAAAAGGAGAGGATCAGGGCCAAGTGTAAGAAGGGTTTTCCTTGGCATATTCTTGGAAGTGTTGTTGGTAATACTGTAAATTTTATTTTGAAGACATATTTTCCTATCCATAAGTGTTGCAAAAGAACAAGAAACAAGTAATGTACTCCACAGTATGTTAATAAGACTTACAAAGAGAGAATCATGAGTGAGCCTAGCATCAGACTCCGTCAAATTCAAAGGCTGTGAAGAAAACAATTATGGATGGTATATTAGTAAAAAAGTTGTAGAAGAGCAAAAATAAAAGTTATGAATGATTATATGGGTGATTTCACAGAGGAATTTTCTAGATTGTATGATTAAGCTGAGGATTTACCATCTACAAATTCAGGAACTATTGTTGTTGTTAGACATCCAAGAATACAATTCCTAGAATAGAGGTATTTATGGGAATTTATATTTGTCTTTGAGCACAAAAAAAGGATATTTTGTTTTGATAGTGCATTTCTAAAGGGTGCATGTAAAGGTGAACTATTGACTTTCATTTCCAAGGATGGGAACAATCAAATGTACTTTGTAACATGGACAATAGTTAATAAATAATCCAAGGATACATGGTCTTGGTCAAGTGTATCAAACATGACTTGGAGTTGACACAAATTAAAGGTGCCACAAAGACTTATCAGCAATTTTTTAGCATTGGAAAAGATCAAGTTTCCCTAACAGATGGCAGTCATGAGAAATCTTAGATAAGCCTTCATGACCAATAGAAGACACATTCCATGAGGAAATTTCTCTGAGAGTAGGGAAACCTCGAGAGATAGCCTTGAGACCTACATCAGTCACACCACAACAAAGGTTGTTTCTCCGAAATAGATAGTCTTGCTAAACCTCCACGGTTTTCAATTCCAACAGCAATAGCAGGAAGTCTGACAGCTATGATTTCCTACCAACAAGGGTCCGGGCAAGGTACCCGTTAGATTCCTCAAATTCATCCTTACGAATGTTGCTTAAAATCCTAAGTTAACACTTGGAAACACTAGCACAAGTACTTCTCTCTTGGCCACTGGGAAAATATTTGAATACCTCAAAGAGGAATTTATCAAGAAGGATTTCAATAGAAGGATGATTCCTTTTGCTCAAAATTTCAGAAGTAGTAGTGACATAAATCTTCCTCCCATTTTTTTGATGTGATTAAAGAAAAGATGATTGTCTTGGACTTGGATATGAAGCATGGAAGAAAGCACATTTTCTTAAAACTAGAAGATTAAAAACATCAAACAAAGATCATGTTCTCTTATCACCATCCTATATAACCTATCATTTCAATAGATATTTTCGCTCAACAAATATGTTCTTCCTGGGCTAAAAATTATATAGATTTAATTAGAATAACATGTCAAGGGCCTGGATATTCTATTCCATCGACCAAATAGGCTAGCTAGTCATCATGACTTTAAATTTTTTTATTCATAGAAACATCTTCAATATATTCACGTAAATTTAGTTAGCTTTTTTTTCAGCTTCAATCACATTCCTTGTTAGTCGATATAGAAAACAAAGCTAACTAAATATATGTGATTGTGTTGAAGATGTTTCTATGAATAAAAATACTAAAGTCATGGTGACTAATGATTAGTCCATGATTTAGACTCATTTAGGGATTTATTTTAATAGATTTAGTGTCCTCAAATGCATAATTTGTACCAATAACTGATGTAAATCCTTTGTTTTTTAGGTTTTTGGATTGAGGAATAAATCATGGACACTAATGTGCAAAAAGGAACAAAGCAAGCTAAAGGAAGGAAGAAATGAAAGCTTGGTAATCGCCGAGGTCACTCGAAGAATCGCCAAGTTGCCACTCTACCGCCTAAAGTTACAGAATGTTGGAGCTAAAATAGGGATAACTTCGGCGATGTCACGACCCGATTTATCGAGTCATGATGGCACCTACTATAACCCACCAGCAGGTAAGCCAACCCGTAACCCGGAACAACAAGTAACGGGTCTGAGGGTAGAAATTAAACAAGAGTAGGCAAATAACAATATAAACAGGCGGA
>JAJOOF010011504.1:0-11667 GCA_029582545.1 Solanum lignicaule
TATATATATATATATATATATATATATATATATATATATATATATATATATAACTAATATACATAAACTGGATAGAAATATACTATTCTATTGACGACCAAGTGAAGCGCCTTATCAAATTTAAATTCTTGCAGCCCAAGTCAAAGATGGAAAACAAAAGTTGTTCATCATCAAGGTCAAACAATTAGTATATATATTAGTTATATATATATATATATATACATACACACAACTTATATGCATAAACTCGAAATGAAATATAGTCTTCCATTGACGACCAAATGAAGCGCCCTATCAAATCTAAATTTTTGCAACCCAAGTAAAAGATGGAAAACAAAAGTTGTTCATCATCAAGATGGTTTATGAATTTCCGCACACTCCACAGAAAGCATAAATTAAGAAATATTTTGTGGCCATTGATGTCGAAATGGAATCAACAAAATTTATAAATCATTAATTCCAATCAAGTTGAAATAAATTCAACGGATTTGAAAATCTTGAACTTCAGTGAATTTGCAGTTAATCATACCTTGAATTATGATGTCAACACTATTAGCAAAAAGGATAACGGTTATAAGAGCAAAGATAATGATATCGAGCTGCAACAAATTTTCAAAATCAGTAAGGGATCCTCCAGAAGCAAGGAGGCTCACCAACACTCAGAAGCTCAACTAGATCAATGAAGTGTTGGATGCTGATCCTGTTACCTATATTTGCTTCATAAAATATGCAGGCCAAATGTCATCAGTATATGAAATGTACAAGCATGTGAGGGGAATTCTAAACAAGACATAAGATAGAAATGGAACTGAAGAAACTTACCTTGTCTCAACTCAACTCAACTCATTCCAATATAATGTAGTAATAAAGATGCAATAAAAATAAAGGCTTTAAAACTAGTAGATAACAACTCAGTGCATTGAAAAACACAATCGTAACTTAATTTTGTATATGAAAATACAAGTAACTCTGTGGGAGAGTCTCTAACCGACAACCATCACTATGAGCTATGTGATGATACAATGTCTTGCCTCATGCTACCAGGGCCTTCCTATACTTTTCTGGGGTATAGAACCTACTACTAAGTGGATCAACTAGTGTATGCTAAAATCATTAAGGAATCATCTAAAAAGTATGACCTTTTCTACCCATGTTGGTTAAACGGTTTATGGAGATTTTGAGTTATTTGAACTCTTCACCATATCGATGCTCAATACTACTCCCAAAATGTAACTAGCTCATACGTTCAAAAAACATAACTTTTATGTGGTTTGAGATTATTACTCAAAATCTATCTCTTAAAAGAGATGATACTCAGAACTAGTCATGAAAACTCTTTTTGAAATTGGTGTTTACTCTCATCTTAAATGTAAAAACATTTATTCTCTGGGAATACTTAGTTCCCATATAACCTTTTAAATAAATGAACTCGGCTCTACTCTTTCTCAACTCAATGCTTAAGTCTTAAACCAAGTTTAAAATAATTGTAAAAGAATTTTTTAAAAGACTCAAAGAACTCTCTAGTCTTGACTCTTAGCTCTATCTTGAATTTGAATTATGGATTCAAGGGTTATGATCTCATGTTATGGATGATCACATGATGTTTAGACGTACCTTAGAGTGTAGAAATCATCTAGAAAACATAGGTACGATTCGAAGGAACTCAAACGGAAAGAAGTGGGAAAGAGTAGAGGACCTGGCGACCTTGGCGTGCTGAGTGGCAGAGGGCGCCAGACCTTGAACTGCAGAGCCTGGGTTCAGGCACACTGAGTGTCGTAGCACCCCAAAGCCCAAACTACAAACTACAGACACTCTTCTCTGGCGCGTTGAGTGGCACTGTGCGCCACCCCCTTGCCTAGAAAACCCGACGAATTTTCTAACTTGTTTTCTAACCCCAATTCATCTAGAATCAAATGGTTTCTTCCCCAATCACTTAGATTCAAATACCCATCATTATTGTACAAGAATCTACTCAAAAACAACTTTAAAACTCATACAATTTACTCAAGAACTCATCAAAACCTCAACAATCAAGATTATGAATGAAGCTTCAACAAAATTCATCAAGAACTCAATTCCTTTACTTTCAAGAACGAAACTATGTTGAATTAATCATGATTGGCACATGGGTGAACGAACCCAACTCTATGTGAACTCACATACCTCTTAGGTATCAACCCTTGGCGAAATCCGTAACGAAAATCCTCAAGAACTTGACGAACACTTGGCTTTTTGTCCTCTTCTCCTCTTCTTGAACTTCTCTCAAAACCCTAGCGTTAATTTGGATTTTCAAAACTTAACCAAGTCAGTTTAGACCCCTAGATATTACAAAATTTCATTTTAAGTTAATTGGGTAAGGAAAAGACCAAAATACCCCTCTTAAATCCGGATAACTTTCCTTAATTACACAGCCCGACTACAAATGGGCATATCTCCCTCATACGACCTCGAATATTAGCAAACTCGGTGGCATTGGAAAGGGAATTCCAAGACCTTTCATTTGATATCTTATGGGCCACCTAACTCCTTCTGTATTGAAAGTTGTGGTCATTTAAAGTTGACCCAAAACTCATACTTAACATAACTTGCCAAAATTTCGAAATGTATTCTTTTCAAAAATAGTTCTTTTAAATTATAGTTCATTCTAAGGGGGGATGTTATAATTTCAATTGTAGTATTGAAGTTGTATGCAAGAGAAAAACATTCTCAAAGCTAGCGTAAAATAATAAACCAAATTATTTTAAGAGTTTATTTGCCTCTACTTTGATTTACAGTTTATTTTTTGAAGGAAAAAATATGTTTATATCCTAAAAAGGAACGTTGAGTATAGTCAGTTTGTAAATATATGAATTGTGTCTATGAGGTTTCAAACGAATTTCGAGGATCCATTCAATGAGGTTGTTATTAGCTATGTGTTGCTGATGTCTAATTCATTTCCTTATGCATTGGGATGTTTGCTTTCTCGAAGATCGCTTTATCGAGGTGGGGCTCACATTCGCAAAGGGTCAGGTGAGTTTACCCTCACATTCACTAAGACCTCATGGCTTTCGCGACCTTTGCTTTACCCTAAAAATCTTTATTTCTTTGCAGAACAATAAAATCATCATTTTTGTAATTTTGCATGAGGGCAAAGTAGGTATATAAATAATAATAACAATAATAACAACAACAACAACAACAAACTAAATAAATGAATAAATGATATTATATTCAATAGGAGCTGACACAAAAATATTTTGTCTTTTTCCCTTGCATAATATTTCACTTTATTACATTTTTCATCCACATAGAAAATATCAAAACCCCTCTCCTCTACTTCTGAATTCATGTTCTTCACCCACATAGAAAACATCGAAAATATTCTTCATCTATACCTCAAATTTATTGATTGATTGATAAAAAAAATGATAGTGTCCTTCTTCTACTTTACCTAGGTATTCTAATGCTTAATTTGCAGTGTAAGTGTACATTCAACTTCCTTGTTAGCACATTCACCAGTGGAGTGCAAATTTTTGGGCTAATCAAGATCGAGAAATTAAGCATGTTACTTCTTCTATGGTACATCCAGGTTTTTTTCTTCTCTTTCTTTAGGTGTTATTTGTATTTTGTTGGATATTATGATTAAGATTTTTATGTTGAATAATTTTCTCTCTTTTCGAAATTTATTCAATTCTTCTTTCTTTTGGGATTAAAAATAATATATTGCTGTGAATAGTTTGTCCTGAATGGTACGGTCGAATTATGATTCTCTGTCTAATTTAAACTAATTGGGCAATCTAAATTTTTTAGTCATCTACTAAATTTTAGTTTAGCAGCAATTGGTATTTGATGGTAAAATAAACCGACTTCAACAAATTATAAGTATTAAATTGTTAGTTTTAAAAAGAATTTAATGCAAGTATATGCTTCTTTATTATTTTTGCAGTGACTTTTATTTATATCATTTCAATGGTAGTGTTGAATTTTATGCAAGAGAATGACATTCTCAAAGACAAGTAAAATAATAATTCACATTATTTTAAGACTTTATTCGCCTTCACTTGGATATACAATTTATTTGTTAAAGGAAAATTTATGTTTATATCTAAAAAAGGAACTCTTTTATATCAACTAATTTTTCTTATGAATTTCTTGAAGCTATTTTTTTGTAGTTGAATATCATATAAATTATTTTACTAGTAAGTTGTTGATGAGTCCGAGATTTCGACTCATTTAGGGCTTTGTATTGATAGTTTAAGTGTCCTCAAATGCCTAATTTTTGCTATAAATTGATGTTAAAGCATTGATTTACAGGTATGTAGGCTAAGGAACAAGGCAAGGACACTACAAGGCAAAAAGAAGCAAACAAGCTGAGGAAGTGAAGAAAAGCGATCCTGGTGATCGCCAAGATCACTCGGCGAACCGTCGAGTGGCTCTTTAGCTCACCCAAAGTTCCAGCATGCCAACCCTGGGGAAGAACCAACTTGGTGACAGGAATGGGAAGTCAGCGAATCGCTTAATGATTCCGCGAAGACAACTTTGATCTCCCAAAGTTACAGGACCTGAAGGACTGATGACCATTGCAAGTTGGCGATGAAAGGAAGCAAAGGGAGGATCGCCGACCTGTTCGGTGGAGGCCGACTTACTCCACCCAATGGCCTTTTGGACCAAAAATTGGGAAACTATAAATTGAAATTTAAAATGAAATTTCAGTATCATTGAGTAGAGTTTTAAATTCCCAAGTTGGAGAGTTAGAGTGTTTCTCTTAGTTTTTGAGTTCCATTATAGACTTTGAAGCTTTTAAGGCTCAAATTTGAAGATTTGCAAGTGGGTTTTCGAATTTATTCAATTTCGACCATTGTAAATACTTGAGAACCTTTACCCTGATCATGGCTAATGTATTTGGTAATTGTTTCTCTATATTTATAATGTGTAGCTAAAACCCCAATTCTTGCGGTGTGATCATGTGTTTATTTGTCTAATTATCTTATGGGTATTGTTGTTTAATGATGAAATTGTTGTTTTAATATGGGTTTAATTATTAGTTGTGTTTTAATCTATGGATTCTAGTTGCAAATGCAATTCTAGATTAGAGTTCTTGGCTTGTTTGAGAGAGAGGTTTTGGAACCAAAGCTTTTGATTAATAATTGTAGATATTAGTTTGATATAGGTTCAGCTCGAGAGAGTGAATCGTAAACTCAATTCTACCTATCTAGCTTGAGAGAGTGGATACATTAATGTTGTGGGCTGTTTATCTTGTTAAGCTTGTCGATGTTCGAGAGAAAGCTATTGCACTTATATCCCAGCCTACCCACAATATTTTAGCAAATTATTGTTAAATTTCAATTACCCTTATAGCGTAATTTGCTTATAAACGATCACATCCTGAGAATCCTTATTAATATTGTTGTTTCCCTTGTTTTCATATTTGTTCTAGCTGTTAATTGCAAATCAAAACCCCCCATCTGACATTCGTTGTCACCCTCTTAGATTTGTTTGTATGTTTTCGATAATTTCTATTCCTATAACCCCTTAGACCCTTAGACCACATTTGTCCTTCGTATTTGAATTTGAATATTGTACCGCTCCCTATGGGTTCGACCCCAACTCTTTGTTGGGTTTTATACTAAATAACGATCATCTTTACACCTAGAATTTGAAGTTGTGTAACTGATACGTTCAATCAAAATTGTATCACTGCCGGGGAGTGGTGTTGTTTAAAATTCTATTACTGAAGTTGAATTGTGATCTTTTGGTTGTAGTTGAATCAACCTACTTTGGTTTGTATTTGTGTTGGTTTTTGTTGAACAGAGGAAGAAATGAGCTTGAACGGAAGTAATAGTAGCCAAGTTGGCCACCAATATAATATCGAGAACTTGAATGATGTGAATGACCCTATCCAATTGGGTGGTGTTAGTGCAATACGTCTACCTCCGATTGAGGGGAATGTTGTCTTCCATGTTACGAGCACAATGCTACAGCTCCTCCAAATGAAAGGACTATATGGACGGCTAGTCTATGAAGACCCCCACGAGCATATTCAGAAATTTGTGGACATTTGTGGTCCGTTCTCATTCAAGAACATATCACAAGAATCAGTCTGTCTTAGGTTGTTTCCATTCTCTTTGATGGGTGCAACTACCAAATCGTTAGCTGAGCTACCGAGGGACTCCATCACCTCTTGGGGTGAACTTGCCATAGCTTTCCATGTGAAATTCTTTCCCTGTCAAAGATGATGACGCTCAAAGATAGTATCCAAGGGTTCAAATGCTTGGAGGGTGCCCCGATCAACGAGACGTGGTTGAGATTTAAGAAGTTGGTACTTCAATGCCCGACTCACAGATTGCAAAATCATATATTGTTACAATACTTCTATAAGAGTCTTGACTCGATGAACAAAAAAGTTGCTGATAAACTTGTTCCCGGAGGTATAATGCAACAACCCTATGAAGTAGCATCTCAACTTCTTGATGGCATGACAAAGATCAATAGAGCATGGTACACTCGTGAGGACCAAGTGTCTCCTTTCACTTTTAGGATGACAAAAGAATAGATCGAGAAGGATTAAGAGAGAGACCAAAATAAGGCAAAAATGATGACCCAGCTAGATCTATTATCAAAAAATGTGATGGGTAGTGGGTTGAAGAGTGTAAATGTTGTGGGTGTTGCTGGAGTAAACCCCGAAGAAGCACAATTTGAAGTGATGTACAATGAGAAAGAGAACTTCCTTGCTAATCAAGGAGGAGGATTTCACTCAAATTACCCAAGGCCGGGTGGAAATCCGGGCTGGAATAGAGAGGATGGATGGAGAGATCATAATGCTACTGGAAGAAAATGGATGGTGAAAAGGAAAGACATGTCCCACCTCATGAACGCCAAAAGCGCAAAGAGCAAAGAGCTGACCCGGAGAACTTTTGTATGGAAGACATGCTTGCATGCATTCTAAATAAGGCTGAAGGGTCGGACAAAGTGTTGAAAGAGATGAAGGAGGAGGGCTCAACTCTAAATCAGACGGTAACTTCTCACTCAGTCTCTATAAAACAACTGGAGACAAAAATGGGTCAAATCTCAACTCAATTGAACCCAAGGCAAAAATAGGGGTTGCCTAGTGACACAAACGGTCAACCCCAAAAATAAAGCTTGAATTGGTATATCCGTCGTGCCACGATGTTAAATAAGGCGCTTCTTGGAGGCAACCCAAGTTTTTGATGTTTTAAATGTTGTTTTTGAATAACGGGTGTTGATTGTGCAGGTTGAAAAGGGAAAGTGTTGGAAAGTGGAAATTAGGCTAGAAAAAAGTCCAGTTGGTGACTCGCCATAGAGGTCGGCGAGCCCGACTCGGACCGTCGTTGGAACCACCCAAATTGATTGGGAACTCTGTAAAACTCAGCAAGCTAAACGCTCAGTCAATGACTCGCAAAACAGGTCGGCGAGCCCGACTTTGTCCGCCGTTTGAACCCCCAAATTGCTGGGAGTTCTGTAAGACTCGGCATGCTAAATTACCACTCGGCGCATTGCCAAGTGGTTTGGCGAGGGCGACTTATACCACCATATGGCACGCGAACCGAAAGGTTTTAAAGGCCAAACAGTGTAAAATTTCAAATCCTTTCACTTTCCTACTTTTTAACTCCCACATTCTCTCACTCAATTTTAGTTTTTCAATATTTTCGCACTTGTATTCCTGTTTTATTGGGATCATTCCTCGGGATAGACTTTGGATTTACTTTGCCACCTAGCTTTACAAATATCATTTCAGCATAAAAGGTTGGTTTTTCGAGCCCCAAAACTCTGTATGTGGTTGAACTCGAATGCTATCAGTATTTTGTTGTTGAATATAATTGGGTAATCATTGTGTGATTGTTTGTTTGCCTAATTTTAAGCAAAATAGTTGTTAATAGGCCTTTAATCTTGATTCTCGTGTCATTTCTTGTTAAAATCGTGTTGAAATCATTGGGTTGTGTTGAATGTGTATTGTGTCTAGATGGGTGAAATCTTAGTAACCCCGGATTGTGCTAAATGTCATATTTTTCCCAATGATAGAGCGATTGATGTCATTCTTTAGGCAAAAGACATCAAATGGCCAATTTTGCCAAATCGGGGGAGTCTGAGTACCCTGAGGGCATGGGTAGTATGGGCCTTGCTTTAATTTCATAGTGTAAGTGTTTAATTTTGATGTTGTTGGCTGCGGGTTTCATTTCAAAGAGTGGGGTGAAAAATTTGCACGAAGGACCATTTGGCGAGCTGGGTCGAGCTCGCCGAAGGGTTCGGCGGTTCGCCTAAGTCTTCTTAGATCGCCCTAAATTTCTACAAGTATTTAGTTTTTGTTCTGAAATTTTTGGTGATACGCCTGAGCTCCCCGAGTTCACTTAGCGACTCGCCGAAAGTACTTCTTGGTAGCCCTTCTGTGCTCCTAAAATTCCTTAAAATACACTATAACTTTCAGCAAACTACTTTTAGTTCGCTGATTGGTATCGGCGATCCGTCAAATGGTGTTGGACATCGCCAACCAACTTTGAATTTTTTCAATTTTGTTCTGAAACTTTCGGCGAGCCCGACCTAGCTTGCCAAAGTAGTTCGGCAAATCACCGACCGGTTTGGAGAGTCTTTCTGCAGTTATTTTCTGAAGTTTTTCTTGAATTTTTCTAACGCTTTTCATGTTGGTTTGCAGAAATGGCTAGACCCAAAGTCACCAATAGAGACATGCCACCCCGGAAGCGGGCACGAGGCATAACTATAAATGAGGATGCAGCTGCATCCAGAGCAAAGGCAACGAAACTACTTCCAAAAAGAGGCAAGGGTAAGGGGAAGGCACCCATAGTTGTGCCTTCTAAGGAGGCATGCTCAGACAGTGAGAGGGTCTACGAGACTCACCTCACCTCATCAGGCAGTGAGGGGGACTCACATGATTCTCAGGCTTCTATCTCCGAGCATGAGGATGGCCAATTATTACAGGCCCGGAGAGCGGAGCTATGCTCTAAGTCATTGAATGTTCCATGTAGGATTCTAATGCCTCCGACATCTGCCCCCTCAGCTTCAGCTTCAGTGCCTCCTCCAGAGCAGACAGTGGTACCAGCACCACCAGTACAAGGTCCTCCTCTTGGGACACTCAACCGACTAGAGACTGAGGGATTGAGGACCATATTAGAGGAAAATAGATTATCTATCGATGGTGTGGTGAAATTACATTCAGAGGTATGGGAAACTCTCAGATTCCACAGATTCCAGGTTTTCACCAAACCCCGTGGCCCATACATTCCTACTTAGGTCCGGGAATTCTACTCAGCCTATTGCAATTTGGTGCGGAAGGGAAAGAAGAAGGCTAGTGACTTCAAGCCGGTGGATTTTGTGGTAGTTCGAGGTAAGAGGTAAAATGTAGAAGCAATGACATAAATGTTTTATATGGACGCGCTTCCAACATTATGCATGACTACCAGAGCATGATCCAGACACAGACTCTGGATTAATTAAAAGGTTGGCTGGCCCCCCTTTTCTCCGACAGCACCACGAGGTGGATTGAAGCAGGTGCAATCATAGAGAAGAAATACTTGAACATTACCGCCAGATATTGGTTCGGGTTCATCAGCAACACTATCATATCATCACAAAATGAGTATATTCTCCACCACCCGAAGGAAGCTTGTATTGAGTCCATCATATCTAGGAAGAGGCTGAATTTGGGATGAATTATTGAGCAGGAGATGGCAATGAGGGACAAGAAGCGTCAAACCACACTCCCATTTCCGATGTTGATCACCGAGTTGTGCCGACGGTCCGATGTTCTGAGATATGAGCAGAGGGATGTCGAGGTTACACCCACCTCTTATACCAACATCCACCGTATAGAGGACGAGTATATGCGTAATGAGGCTGACAGGAGGAGGGCTGCCCTGGTGGACACATCCTCAGAGGTTGATGTTGATATACTACCTAGAGACACATTCCTGCCGACTCAGACCAGTAGGCCATTAGGTACATCTGGACCTTCTTCTTCTTATGAGATTCCAACTACATCAACTGAACCCCTTTCGTGTAGATTTTCTGCTGCTGTTGCTTCTACATCCCGACCCCCTATCACCCAGGCCATGCTTTACAAGATGGGCCATATATCCCTATCTGCTGATATGCGCGCCTCCCGGGTTGAGCCTGCTATGCCTAGGATGATAGAGATGGCGCTAGCTGCTTCCTAGGCCCCACTTAGGGCTGAGATATGGGATCACAAGTTTGCATTAGCTGCCTTTACCGTTAGAGTCGCAACTTGTGAGTAGACTCGAGGTGCTTCAGATAGGGTGATGGCCTTGAGGGCTGATAATACTGGGTTGAGGAGAGATTCCCGACACACTGAGTGCATATATTCCTACCTTTCTGAGGTGCCTTTGGCTACCACTGGATATGCAGTTAGAGCTGATGACACTTCCGCTGAGTCAGAGGCTGAGACAGATAAGGAGAAGTTTGGTGTTACTGATGCAGCTGTCTATGATAACTTAGCAGATCTAGATGCAGCAATGGTGCGTACAACTATGCAAGCCTCTTTGCAGGATGTTTCTATGATTGGTTCCAGTAGAGCCAAGGATGCTGAGACACCGGGCACTAATGCCCTGACTGAGGATGTCATGATAGTTGAGACACCGGGAACTGATGCCCAGACAGAGAGAGCAGTGGATATGCAGACTTCACCCCTGGCCTCGCCTGGCATGATGATTCTCTTTGCCTCATTTTTATTCCCTTTTAGAATATTTTTTATTTTTAGTTGCATTTGAGGACAACTGCATATTTTGTTTGTGGGGTGAGGTATTTCCATACCTACCTCTTGTGGACTATTTTGTTAATATTGACTTTGTTTTGATAGAGTCCTATGACTAGTGGAGCTTATTGATATATATATATATATATATATATATGTCACGCCGCTAGCTTACACCCCAAACAGGGCTGGCACTTGAGAACCATTATTGGCCCCAAACGAACCCTGGGCCTGGCTTACTTACTTAGTGGAAGACTTAAAAGCATAAATACAAGGATTCAATGCATCTCTACTCAACTGTTAAATGGCAACTCAAGTCGTAACATATGAAATGATAGTGTAAAGACAACTGAACTACTAACTGTCTATGAAGCCTCTAAAACAAAGAGGGATATCGGTATAGGACCCCCGATCATCCTAACAACTGAAAGCTAAACAATTATAAAAAAAGACCCTCCTGAAAGCAATGAGGCTCACCAACTTACTATGAGTGCTTAACCTGATCAATGAGGCACTGGATGTTGATCCTGGTTACATGTGTCTGCATCATAAGACGATGCAGGCCAACTGGCATCAATACATTGAATGTACGAGTATGCGAGTTGGAATGCTAAACACAACTTAAGCTTGAAAAGGATCTGAAAGGAACACTTACCTTGGCTTTACTCAACTCCTGAATAACTTAACTCAATATAAAGCAATAAAACACATGCAATATACAAAAAGCTTTTAAAACAGTAGAAAGCAACTCAGTTCGTTAAAAAAAATGAAATAACAAACTCAACTTTACTCATTAATAAAGTAATATAATTTATGTGGGAGTTTCTCTAACCGACAACTACCACTATGAGCCTAAGTGGTGATACATCATCTTTCCCACGCTGACAGAACTGTTCTATACTTTGCCGTCATATAAAACGCTTAACTAAGTGGATCCACTAGTCTAT
>JAJOOF010011506.1:0-23372 GCA_029582545.1 Solanum lignicaule
GCAACCACTGCTAATGACAGAGTTCACATACCATTATTAATTTTCTTCTTTTTTATTCACATCGATGTGTCTATACAGGAATGACAAACAACACAAGATAGGTTGAGAGAAATAACTATTTGTTTTATTTTCAGTTCACCATTTAAACCTTAGCTTCCTGGGCTCTTTTATTAAGCTCATTTATATTTTTTTATGCTTTCCAACTGCTCCTTGCTAGCAGTTTATGTTGTTTGAGTGCTCAAATCTCTTTCTATAACCTTTATTTTTTGTTCAATTTGGAGAGTTGTGTTCTCCTTCTCTAGACACTTAAGCTTGACAAAGATATCAAGATCAGTAAAAGAGGTGTTGTAGTTGTTTCTCAAGTGCAGTTTTTTCAGATCTCAATTAATTTTTTGTCAATTTCAATTTGTTAAGAAGATCATAATTTAAACATGTAATAGAATTCATATTTTTGTATTTGATAGAAAAAGATAATATACTAGGTCCATAGTTGAGGATAAGCCTCCGTCTCATCATTTAAACTAGAAGCAGACTTTGCAATCAAAGCTTCTCCTTCCATAGAAATCTTGCTTTTCACCTTCCAATCCAATCCTGGACTGAGCCAGCCACATAATCTGGCGACTCCACCAATCGTGGCCTATTTCTAGTGTCATTGCTGCTAGGACCATAACAGAATATACCTGTAAGTCTTCCTGCAACATACAAAAATTCTTCAGTAATGGGCCTCCACTGCTCAGCACATGAAAAATTAATTCCCAGACCAACACCAAGTCCTCTTAGGATGTTCACTGTACGGAGAACATAAAACAGTCCCTCTAGAAAAGCCTATAATCAAAACAAACAATTTTCAGAATTGTTTTACAGTATATGCATATTTAATTCGCCAACTGGTTCAACTGGCAACTGTTATCACCATGTGAATGAAGGAAAACCAATGTTGTTAACTGCCAATATACTATTGTTTCCAAAGTTGGGGACTTATGGTTAAACAATAGGAAAACTACTGAAGTTTACTAGGTGAAAGGCATTATATGTGGTTTTGGAATATCACAAGTAAAATTATGGATTGGGATCTTGGCTGCAGCAACTAGGAAAGAAATACATTTTCCTTTCCGCAGCCTAGCAAATTAGAAAAAAACGATCTATATTTTCTGACCCTCAAACTTATCTGACCATTCTTTCAACTTCTCAAGTTCTACCCTCAGACTTATCTGACCATTCCTCAACTTCTCAGCTCCTCTCCTAGATTATTAATTACGAGATCAACACGAGGACTAGTGTTGATCTGGAATTCTGCTTTTAATACATTTCAATCAGTGCTTTTTATGAGTTGTGTTCTCCTTCTCTAGACACTTAAGCCTCACAAAGATATTAGGATTAGTAGAAGTAGGCATTGCAGCTTAAATAGTTGTTTCTCAAGTGCAGTTTTTTTAGATTTCAATAGCTGGTGTTGCTCTGGAATTCTGCTTTCGATATTTGATGTTGGTTTTGTTCAAAATTTACTCATTTGAACTTTGTTTTGCACAGTATATTTTTTTTTATTTTTAGACCTTTTTAAATGCATAATTTTTTAAACACATGAGATCTCATTGCTGTTAGCTGAGTTTGGATGTGTCTATTGTTGTTATAAATAAATAATTTCACTAATTTTCACTCTTTTGCAGGAAAAATATCAAGAAATATTACAGAACCAAATACAAACTCAATCTTATGTTGATCAATGGAAAGCATATTATCAAGCAGCAGCAGGAGAAAAGAAAAGAAGGATATATGGTCTTGGAGCTCAAGCAAAAGTATTTTATGGACCAAATTTTCGTGTCTCTTCTGGATCTGATGATTCTGGCTCAGTACCATGTCCAAATGCTCAGACAACACTGACAGAAAATATGGATGACTTAATGGTGCGAATGATTCCTTCGCTAACTAATCACTTGCTTCCTATATTTGTAGAGCAAGTACGTGGTTTGATTTCTCCAGCCTCATCTCAGCCAGACTATCCTACCAACCATCCATCAACTATTGCACCTGTAATTCCTGCTCCAACTGCAACAAATATCGATGAGGATCGTGCATCAGTTTCTGAGGAATGATTGTGGCTCTCTAGTCTCTCTTAGTTAGTTTTTGTTGGCTAAATTTTGTTGCAAATGCTTTCAGCTATATATTTTGCTTGAAATTTATCATTGGAATATTTTGAACTTGGTAATATAATTTGCACTTAGCTATGTACTTTGGATCTTGTAAAATATTAATTTCTACGGATTAAGTTAATTTTATGATTATATAATATGTGTATGAAAATGTGTATTTAATTACACAAATAAAAAAATATTGATAGATTTGTCACAAATTATTTTCGTCGCTAAATGAATGGGGATGAAATTAGCGACATAATATTTGGTCACCCTATATGATGAAACGATGAACTAATATATAAAATGAGGGATAAAATTAAAAATACACGATAAATTTCTTTGTCGCTAAAGAAATTGGTGACGAAATTAGCGACAATAATTTGGTCGCCAATATGTTGAGACGACGAGATAAGTTACAAGAACAGCGACATAAATTACAAAAATAGTAATAGATTTTTCCGTTGCTAATCTTGCCAACGGATAACTTTTGTCGCAAATCCGTCGCTCAATTTTTGACGGATTTAATTTTTTCGTCTCTAAATGGTTAGCTACGTGCAATATAGAGATAAACAATATTCTGTCGCTAAACCAAAATAGTGACGGAATAAGCTATTTAGCGACCAATTTTGTTTGTTGCTAAACACCATTTTTTTTGTAGTGTAATGTGCATTATATTTAAAGTTTGGTTTTACCATTTTTAAGACTAACAATTTGGTTTCGAAAAACTTATAGTACTCTTTTTGTCCTAATATTATTGTTCATATTAGCAAGATAAAAAATAATAAAATTTGTTTAAATGTTGATTGAACTTCTTCCTCCTCCTCTTCCTCTTCTTCTTCCTCTTCTTCTTTAATAACACATTATCAGCATACCATGATTTTTGATAATACTAATATGATAGAGGGCTTCAGAAAAACCATTATACTTTTGCCTAGGAGAGATAAAGTCGTCATAGATAATGTTATATTTTCTCCTATGTTTCGGAGAAACTTGTTGATTTTTGATGATATTCATAAAAATGATTTTCATATCAAGACAATGGATGAAATGAATCTTGAATATTTTCGTATCACCAAGAATGTCTATGAGAAAACATGTGTTATATATAAGTTCCCTTCTTTAACTTCTAGCTTGTATTGTACAAAGATTAGTGGAATTGAGGCACATTTTATATTAAATAAAAAATTTACTAATCCCATTACTTTTGTAGTTTGGCATTATTGTGTGTGACATCCTGGATTTATAATGATGAGATGAATTATAAGAAAATCAATTTGACATTAATAATGTGAAGATTCTTTTAAATGGTGAATTTTCTTGTTTGTTATCAAGACAAGTTAATTATGAGAATATCACCAATAAAAGTTGTGATTAAGCCCCCTATGTTTTTATAACATATACATGAGGATATTTGTGGACTTATTCATCCACCTGGATCGTTTAAACACTTTATGATCTTAATAGGGCATCATCTAGATGGTCGAATGTCTGGCTATTGTCATCTCACAGTTTGGCCATTGAAAAATTGTTAGGACAAATATGAAGATTATAAGTATAGTCTGATAATAAGATCTAGTTTATTTGCCTTGATAACGCTGCGAAGCTTTCATCCAATGTTTTTAAAGTTTATTGCCTATTAATTAGATAAAAATTGAATATGTTGTAGCTCATGTACATACATAGAATGGCCTTGTAGAGTTATTAATTAAACATCGGTAGTTGGTATCAAACCATTATTTAGGAAAACTAGATTGTCGATATTTATGTGGGGTCACGCAATTCTGCATACTAAAACACTTTTTTGTCTTATACCGATATATTATGATATGTTTTCTTTAATGCTGTTGATTTTGGATGAAGAACTAGAATGGATGGGAGGGGGGGATTCTATGCCTAGAGGTCAGTTTATTTCTTATATGTGTAATGACTCATTCCCGTTGTTATGGAAAAGCCAATGAGGAAGGAATTTGGGCCAAAAAACTTCTGAGTAGTAACTTGGAAATTTCTAGCCTAGGCCAGACTTGTATGAAAGTTAGGTGAGGTCTAGGGAAATCTGGTAATGGATGAGGGATTTAATTGTGAGTTTGATCACGTGAGTGGATAGCTAAGATGTTAAGGAGCATATACGGATTTACGGAATCAAATTTGGGCGAGTAGAACTCCCGAAACTGATCTTGGCGTGAAAGAGTAGTTTTAGAACGTCCCAGTTTGAAGGTGTGTTGTGAAATGGCGAACTCAAATTCTGAGGTTCTGTCTTTGTCCAAGCCACTAGGGAGGGATTAATGTCGGCAGGGTGGGGCCGCTGTGGCGGGAAAGCGACCACCCTGGCGGGCCAGTCGCGACTTAAATCGGGGAAAACCCCCAAAATCTTTTCTTTTTTGCAAAACTTCATTCTTGAAAGCTAGGAGATGACCCAATGCAATTTCTTATCATATTTCCACGATTTCTCTTACTAAATGTAAGTTAATTATTCCCCTAATACGTATTTCGATTCCTAGAACTTTGAATCCTCGTTAATTATAGTTGGGGGAGGGTTTTGGCCTGATGATTAATGGTGGTAAAAGCCCTAGTTGAACATTAGGATCATGGGTTTGGCCTTGGGTTGATATATTGATATAATCCGGGTAAATTAGGCCTTGTTTATTGATACTTGCGTTGATTACTTGTTTATAGACCAAGAACAAACTGAAAGACTTCGAAAAGGGAAGGCTCAGGTGTCTTGGGAGTATTTAGGCTTGGTTTTGAGGTAGGTTATTGTTTGACTTCTTGTTATGTTATTTATGCCTGTTCATTGCTTCATTGTATTCATGCATTTATGTGAATAGGGAAACACAAACCGAATCATATGAAATGATTATGTGTGAACAATTACATGCCATGAACCTAATCCTTGACTGTGACTATGTGCATTGTTCATTTTGGTGTGATTGTGACTGTGGTTTTTCTAACTAGACCAAGTGTCACGTTCTGACACATATATTGGACCGGGTGTCACGTTCTGACACATATATTGGATAGGGTGTCCCGTTTTGACACATATATTGGATCGTGTGTCACGTTCTGACAAATGTATATTGGATCGGGTGTCACGTTCAGATACACTAACCATTTGGGTGTGGGTTCCATGAGATAACCACTTGTGATTGTTACATATATAATTACCCATAGTTGTTGGGAAATTGTATGTTTCTCCTAAAATGATGATTGAATTATGCATTTTGTATATGTGTGTTTACTGTGATGTAATGACTTGCTTGTATTACGCTACTGGAGTAGCCGTCTGATCCTTCCAGAACATAGTGCTTTCGTGTACTGATACTGCACTTGCTCTTTCTTTGTTGAGTATATGGTATATTCAGGCGGCTACTGACATACCTCAGCTAGGAGATCTTTGATCGCGATCGGATTCAAGGGCGAACCAGTTCTTTCAGGCTGCCATGGATCCATCACTAGTTTAATCCATTCCTTTCGGACTCAAACTATATGTTTAGGTTGTTTATGTTTAGTTTTCGGGGTTGCACCCCTCTTTCTTAGTCTTGTTGGGTAATAGAGTTTTGGTACAATGACTAGGGGTTGAATTTCCGCAATAGTTTGTTTTTTAGACCTTCGAAGTTTATGGGAACTTCGTATTTTATTTAGTCATTTAAACCTGCTTCTGTATCTTTAAATGCTTTAGTTTTCTTAAACTTGTTTAGTTGGGTTGTAGTAGTGGTTCTCCCACTGGAGGGTTGGTGTGGGTGCCAATCACGGCGGTCTGGGTCGTGACAAAGTTGGTATCAGAGCCCTAGATTCGTTGATCTCATTGTACCAAAATGAGTCTAGTAGAGTCTTGCGGAACGGTACAGAGACGTCTGAATTTTTCTTCGAGAGGCTACATGACTTTAAAAATTGTCTCTACCTTCTTCTCCTTCTGTGTTATGACTTGATTCCAATTGTTATCTGGTGATCCAAATTGGTATGATATCTCCTTCACTCTTTTGTCTGTAGATGGTTAACATGCAATATATTGGCGTCAGACGTAGCTCCCATTAATGAGCCAGCAGAGGAGTCCGCAGCTAGAGGTCGTGTTCGAGGCAGGCGTAGGGGAAGAAGAAGGGGTAAAGGCCGAGGAAGAGTGGCACCCACCAGGGATGGAACCCCAACTGAGAATGTTCCTAGGGAAGAGGCCAATCTTGCACCCCAAGAAGAGGTAGAAGAGAATGTGGAGATCGAAGATTAGGAGGTTGTTGGACTAGAGTAGGATGCGCAAGCTAGGAATACCGGCATTCCTCCCTTAGACCCAATGTTAGCTCAGCAGATCATGACTTTTTAAAGGGGTTGGTCATCCCCGGAGTCCTTCGCACACTGCAAGCTGCTCAACCTCTGATCAACTAGCCCGTTACTGATACTATTCCCAGGGAGGATGGATCATTAGGCACTGATGCCTTCTTTTTTCCCCTATTGGGTCCTGTGACGACTGATACTGAGCATGAGATGTTGACTAAGTTTTTAAAGATGAAGCCGCCTGTGTTCAATGGTTCTGAGAGTGAGGATGCCTTTGAGTTCAATCTAGATTGCTATGAGAGGTTTCACAAGTTAGGCATAGTACACCAGCATGGAGTAGAATTTCTAACCTTTCAGCTTCAAGGTGAGGCTAAGCAGTGGTGGAGGGCCTATGTAGAATACAAATCGCCAGTCTTTGCCCCACTCACTTGGACGCAGTTCCATGCTTTGTTCCTGGAGAAGTATGTACCCCAGACTTTGAGGGATCGCAAGAAGGATGAATTTATGGCTTTAGAGCAGGGTGACATGAGTGTATCTGCCTATGAGGCGAAGTTCCATGCCTTGTCTAGATATGCTACCCAGTTGGTAACTACAGAGGAGGAGAGGGTTCGTATATTTGTTAGAGGATTGAACCCCGAGTTGCAGGTCTTGTGTGTTCACATGACCTCTGCAGGTAAAATTTTAATGAGGTAACATACTTTGTAAAGAAAGTGGAAGGAGTTCGACCTGATGGGCAGGCCAAGGCTTTGGCTAAGAAGCCTAAGAGCACAGGTAACTTTCATGGTTCCTACTCCAAAGGTTTATGTAGGACGATGATTACAGCTTGGCCAATTCAGTCAGCCCTACCAACTTCTACAGGTGGTTACTCGGGACCATATCAGAATTTCATTCAGGATAGTCAGGGATCCGCACCTCCGTCAAGCAGCATGCCATCTTTTGACCGCAGTTATTACAATTGTGGATAACCTGGGCATATGAGGAGAGATTATCCCTATCCACACATGTCTGACTCCATGCAACAACAGACCAGAGCAATGGTACCAGCGGGCAGCGATAGTAATGGAAAAAGACGTCCACAAGGTGGGCGAGGAGGAAATCAAAGGTGTCGTGGAGGCCGAGGAAATGGTAATGCTGATAGATGAGTAGTGCAGCCAAGTAAGAAGGTTGCCCGTCAAGATGACAGGGCTCAGTTTTATGCCTTTCCGAGCAAGTCCAAGGCTGAGGTGTCTGATGCAGTGATCACATGTACTATTCTTGTTTGTGACCTGATGGCTACTAGTTTGATCCGGGTTCTACTTATTCATTTGTGTCAGTTCAGTTTGCCTGGGGATTTGATGCGGTATGTGATGTGCTTGATGGCCCCATCCATGTTTCTATCCAGTTGGAGAGTCTATCATAGTCACCCATGTGTATCATGCTTGTCCTATTTTGTTTATGGGTTTTCAAACTTGGGTTGACTTAGTTATTCTGGATATGACTGACTTTGATATAATCTTAGGCATGACTTGGTTGTATCCCTATTATGTTGTGCTTAATTGTAATGCTAAGTCCGTGACTCTAGAGATCCCGAGTAGCGAAAGGTTAGAGTGGGAAAGGGTGTACAAACCTAAGCCAACTAAGGTAATATATTTCGTTCAGGCTAGGAAACTAGTGGGGCAGGGGTGTTTGGCATATTTGGCTTATATTCGGGATGTTTATGCTGAGTCTCTCTCTATGGAGTCTATTCTTGTAGGGTCTAAATTTAAGGAAGTGTTTCCTACCGATTTGCCTGGTATGCATCCGGATAGGGATATAGATTTTTGCATTGACTTGGAACCGGGCACTCACCCCATCTCCATTCCTCCTTATCGCATGGCTCCGGTAGAATTAAGAGAGCTTAAGTTTCAAATACAGGAGCTTCTTGATAAAGGTTTCATCTGTCCTAGTGCTTCCCGGCGGGGTGCTCCTGTCTTGTTTGCTAAGAAAAAGGATGGTAGTATGAGGATGTGCATAGACTACCGGCAGTTAAATAGGGTCACCATTCTAAATAAGTACATGTTGCCTGGGATAGATGATCTCTTTGACCAGTTGTAAGGTGCATCAGTTTTCTCTAAGATTGACCTAAGGTCTGGTTACAATCAGTTAAAGTTTAGGCCTGAGGATATACCCAAAACGGCATTCAAGACCCGCTAAGAACTCCTTCATGATTCTTTTGTTATCGTCTTTATTGATGACATCTTGGTTTATTCGAAGAGTAAGGAAGAGCATGACGACCATCTTCGTATCATTTTGGGTGTCCTTGGATAACAAAAGTTGTATGCAATATTTTCCAAGTGTAAGTTCTGGTTAACTTCAGTTTCCTTTTTGGGGCACGTGGTTTCAAATGAAGGGGTAATAGTAGATCCCCAAAAGATCGAAGCAGTCAAGAATTGGGTCCGGCCTAACTCTGTGACTAAAGTTAGGAGTTTCATGGGGTTCGCCAGCTACTATCATCGGTTTGTGAACAATTTTGCTTCAATCGCCATGCTTTTGACAAAGCTGACTAAAAAGGAGGTGCCTTTCGAGTGGACGGACAAATGTGAAGAGAGCTTCGAGCAACTCAAGACTCTTCTGACCATAGCATCTATTCTAACATTGCCGGTGGAAGTTAAATATTTTATTGTTTATTGTGATGATTCACATTCGGGCTTGGGTGATGTCTTGATGTAGGAAAGAAATGTCATGGCTTAACCATCGCGACAGCTGAAGGTGCATGAGAGAAATTACCCAACACATGACTTAGAGTTGGTAGAGGTAGTGTTTGCTCTCAAGATTTGGTGGCATTACCTTTATGGTGTCAAGTGTGAGGTGTTTACTGGTCATCGTAGTCTACAACATGTATTCACTTAAAAGGACCTGAATCTAAGGCAGAGAAGGTGGATTGAGTTACTCAAGGATTATCATGTTACCATCTAGTATCATCCGGATAAGGCTAATGTGGTGGCAGACACACTAAGTAGGAAGACGGTAAGTATGGGTAGTCTAGCTTGTTTGGGTATGTCCAAGCGACCCTTGTCCAAGGAGATTCAGAACTTGGAGTCTAAGTTCATGCAGTTGGGTATCTCAGAGAAAGGTGGGGTGTTAGCTAACATTGAGATTAGGCCCATATTCATTGAGGAGATCAAGGCCAAGCAGTTTGAGGATGAGAGTTTTAATGAGCTCAGAAAGAAGACAATGTATGGTAAGGCACAAGATGTGGTTCTTGATGCGGGAGGTATGCTTAGTTTTAAGGGAAGAATTTATGTTACTCAAGTGGATGACTTTATTTAGAAGATGTTGATAGAATCCCATGGTTCACGGTATTCCATTCATCTGGGTGTGACCGAGATGTACTGAGATTTGGAACGACTTTATTGGTGGCATGGCATGAAGAAAGACATAGCTGAGTTTGTGGCTAAGTGCCAAAACTATCAGCAAGTAAAGTATGAGCACCAAAGGCCTGCAGGTTTGCCTCAGCGAATTCCAATTCCAGAATGAAAGTGGGAAAGGATAGCTACGGATTTCGTGGTTGATCTTCCCAAGACCTTGGGAAAATTTGACTCCTTTTGGGTGGTGGTTGACAGGCAAACTAAGTTAGCCCACTTCATTTTAGTCAGAGTAGATTATAATGCTCAGCAGTTGGCAAAGGTTTATGTGAAAGATATAGTGAGGCTGCATAAGGTGCCCCTTTCTATCATCTCGGACCATGGCCTTTAATTCACATCCAAGTTTTAGGGAAAATTGCATGAGGAGTTGGGCACTCAACTCACTTTTAGCACCATTTTCCATCCACAGATGGACGGGGAGTTAGAGAGAACTATTCAAGTGTTAGAGTACAAGTTGAGAGCATGTGTGATTGACTTTGGAGGGCATTGGGATAAGTTCCTACCTTTGTGTGAGTTCTTCTATAATAACATTTACCTCTCCAACATTGACATGGCAACGTTCGAGGCACTTTATGGGAGGTGATGTAGATCACCCATAGGGTGGTTTGATGATGGAGATGTGAAACCTTTGGGGGTTGATTTGGTGAAAGATTCTTAGGATAAGGCAAGAAGCACCCAAGCTAAGCTTCTAGCAGCCCAGAGTCGATAGAAAAAGTATGTAGACCGCAAGGTAAGGGACATGTCACGCTCTGAGCCTACACCCTGGGAGGGACTGGCAATCAAGAACCATTGTTGGCCCCAAGCGAACCCTTGGCTTGGCTTATCACTTAGCGGAAGACTTAAATAACTTGAAACAGTCTCAAAAGATAAACTCATGCAATAAACTTAGAATGTCTCAAAAGAAACATTCAACTAGCCAAAATGGCAACTGAAGTCTCAACATCAAACAACTAAAATATTAGACTAAAGAACTCATATCCAACTATCTATGAAGCCTCTAGATACTAAGAGGGATATCGGGACAAGACCCCCGATCATCCTAACAACTGAATAACCAAAAGCAATAAAACAAAATATAACCAATGTATTTAAATAAATACAATAGCAACTCAATTTATAGATAAAGTAATATAATCATGTGGGAGTTTCTCTAACCAACAATCATCACTATGAGCTATATGATGATACAAAGCCTCGCCCACGCTACCATAACTGGCTTATACCTTGCCGGAGTATAGAACCTCTCAATGAAGTGGACCCACTAGTCTATGCTAAAAAGAACTAAGGAATCATCTAAAAAGTATGACCCTTTCTACCCACGATGGCTACATGGTTTATGGAGACTTGAGTTATTATGAACTCATCTCCATATCGGTGCTAAATACTACTCCCAAAATACTCCGCTCATATGTTTACAAACAAAAACTCTTTCCGTGGTTATAGATAATTACTCAAAAACTATCTCAAAGGCTCTCTTGGAAATCAGTATTTTCTCTCTTATTTAAATGTCAAAACATTTACTCTTTGGGAATACTTAATTCCCATATACTTTTTTTGAAGAAATGAACTTCATTTGTTACTCTTACTTAACTCAAAACTCAAGTTTTAAAACAAGCTTAAAATTTTTGCAAAAAACTTTTTGAAAGGACTCTAAGAACTCTTTAGACTTGGCTCTTAACTTTCTTCGAATTGGAATTTATGGAATCAAGGATTGTGATTTGTGATAGGAAAGATCTCATGATGTTTAAGATTGTTTTTAGATAGTTATACATGAGAAACGATAAAAAAACCATTGTGCGGAAACAACTCCACGACGCGGAGATGCATTTAATATTTGATCGCGAAATTTATTTTTGAAACAGAGGATTCCGCGTCTTCTCCGCGATGCAGAGGTGATTTTTGTGCACTAGGGGAGCAAGTTGGCGACGCGAACCTGCGTGCCGAAACCTTCTCCACTTTTTCCTTCTCCGTTTTCTCACCCCAATTCACCTAAATTCGATTATTTTTCTTAATTCCTCTTTAGTTTCAGGTACCCAGTATATGTAGACATGATTCTAACTCAAAACAACTCCAAAATCGACACGATTCCATCAATAACTCAACAATCCCACCAAATCTCAAGAACTATAGCCAATTTCAAGAACATAATTCAAGAACATCATACTTTCAACTTTCTAGAATGAATTCTGCTGAAATAATCATGATTGGCGCGTGGGTGAACGAACCCAACGCTATGATGTAGGATTGAATCCTTGGCGAAATCCACAACCAAAATTGCAAGAACTTGACGAATCTTGAACTTTTCTTCTCCTTTCTCCTTTTTTCTCTTCTCTCACAGCCCTAGCGTATTTCTTAATTGCGTAAACTGAACTAACTCACTTAACATCCCAAATAACTTACTCAAACTGAATTAGTTTAATTGGGTAATGAAAAGACAATAATGCCCTTCAAAAATCCAGTTTTGACTTTCCTTATCTAGACAACCCAACTTCAAATGGGCATATCTCCCTCATACTAACTCGAAATTGAGAAAACTCGGTGGCGTTGGAAATATAATTCAAAGATATTTCCTATGGTGTCTTGTAGCACACCTAGAGAATCCTGATCTAGGAGTTATGGTTGTTTGAAATTGACCCAAAAGTCAAACTTAACATAACTTAAACAACTTTCCTGATTCTTTCAAAAAATAACTCTTTCTAATTCCATCTCTTTCACTTAGCAAGGTGTTACAATATCTCTCCCTTGGGAACATTCGTCCTCGAATGAGATTATTCTTAGTAGACTAAGGGCATAACATCTAACATTCAGCTCAAACACCCAACAAACAAATCTAACACATTAAGATATAAATTAAATAGTACTAAGAAGAGATGTGGATATATCTTCTTCATATCCTCTTCAGCTTCCCAAGTAGCTTCCTTAACAACCATATTTCTCCAAAGAAATTTGATTGATGCTACTTCCTTGGTCCTCAACTTGAGAACTTGACGGTTTATAATCTGAACAGGGAGCTCCTCATAAGACAAGCTATCCTTGATACCAATCTCTTCAGTTGGTATAATAAGTGAAGGATTTTCTATGCACTTCTTCAACATAGAAATATGAAATACTCGATGGACCGCTGCTAACTCTTGTGGTAACTCTAACTCATAAGCTACATTGCCAATTCTCTTGGATATTCTGTAAGGACCAATATACCAGAGACTAAGCTTCCCCTTCTTACCAAATCTCATAACACCCTTCATGGGTGAAACTATCAAGTATACCTAATTATCTACCTCAAAATCTAACTCCTTCCTCCTAACATCAATATAGGATTTTTGACGACTCTACACTATTTTCAACCTTTCTTGAATCACTCACTTTCTCCATAGCTTGATGAACTAAGTCTAGTGCTATGAACACAGCTTCACCAACTTCAAAGTATCCAATAGGAGATCTGTATCTTCTCCCATAAAGAGCTTCATAAGGAGTCATCTGGATTCTAGAATGGTAACTATTGTTATAAGCAAACTCAATCATAGGTAGGTGATAATCCATTACCTTTGAAATCAATCACACAAGCCCTCAACATATCTTCTCAAGTTTGAATAGTGCGCTCCGCTTGACCATCTGTCTGAGGATGAAAAACAGTACTTAAGTTCACCTTTGAACCCAAGCCTTTCTGAAAAGATTTCCAGAACTGTGCAGTAAATTGTGCACCTCTATCTGATATAATGAAAACAGGAACTCCATGAAGTCTAACTACCTCTTCAAGATACAATTTCGCATAATCCTCTGCTGAATGGGTAGTCTTTACGGCAAAAAATGGGCTGATTTTGTCATTCGATCAACAATCACCCAAATGGAATCATGTTGCATACGAGACCGCGACAAACCAATAATAAAGTCCGTATTGATCATCTCCCACTTCCACTCAGGAATCTCTATATTCTGAGTCATACCACTGGGCCTTTAATGCTCTACATTAACTTCTTGGCAATTCGGGCACTTAGCAACAAACTCTGCAAAGCCCTTCTTCATACTACTCCACCAATAAACTTTTCTCAAGTCACGATACATCTTTGTGGAACCCGGATGGATAGAATATCTGGAGCTAAGGGCTTCCTCCGTTATCCTCTCTTAGAGTTTATTCACCCTTGGTACACACAACCTACCTTGATACCTCAATACACTATCTCATCCTTGTTCAAAACCCATTACTTTTTGCTTATGAACATTTGCTTTCAATTCAAGAAAAATAGGATCTTGGTCTTGTTTCTCTTTCACTTTTGACACTAATGATGATTCAGCCCCATTTATCACCACTACTCCTCCTTCACTTAAATCCATTAGGCGAACTCCCAATCGTGCAAGTCTGTGCACATCTTTCGCTAACTCTCTCTTGTCTTCATCAACATGGGCGGTACTACCCATAGACAACCTGCTCAAAGCATCAACAACCATATTAGCATTACCTGAGTGATATAGAATACTCATGTCATAATCCTTGAGTTACTCTAACCACCTCATCTATCTGAGATTAAGCTCTTTCTGACTGAACAAATACTGAAGGCGCTTATGATCGGTGAACACATCTACATGAACACCATAAATATAGTGACGCCATATTTTCAAAGCAAATACTACGATAGCCAACTCTAGATCAAGGGTTGGATAATTCATCGCGTGAACTTCCAGTTGTCTGGAGGCATAAGTTATAACTTTATCATTCTGCATTAACACACAACCCAAACCAACTCTGGACACATCACAATACACCACAAAACCTTGAGTACCTTTTGGTAAGGTCAATACTGGGCAATAGTCAACGACCTTTTTGATTCCTGGAAGCTTTTTTCAGAAGCTTCAAACCATTGAAACTTCACTATTTTCTAATTCAATTTGTCAAAGGGGATGAAATAGATGAGAACCCCTTGACGAATCTTCTATAATATCCAGCCAACCCCAAAAAACTCCTAATATCAGTTGGTGATGTGGGTCTAGGCAAATTCTGCACTGCCTCTATCTTATGGGTATTAACTCTAATTCCCTCACCGAAAACAATGTGGCCTAAGAATGCCACAGACTCAAGACAAAACTCACACTTAGAGAACTTGGCATAAAACTCTCTATCCTTTAGAGTTTGGAGAACTATTCTGAGATGGCTAGTATGATCTTCCTTATTCCTCGAATATATTAGAATGTCATCAATGAATACGATAACAAACATATCTAAATAAGGCTTGAATACTCTATTCATAAGGTCCATGAACGTTGCAGGTGCATAGTTAAATCGAATTACATGACCAGAAACTCATAATGACCATAATGGGTCCTGAAAGTTGTCTTCGAAATGTCATATTCCATTAGTCTTAACTGATGGTAGCCAGAGGTCTATATTAGAGAAACAAGTGGCACCCTGAAGTTGATCGAACATATCATCAATTCTCGGAAGAGGATACTTATTCTTGATGGTAACCTTGTTCAACTGATGGTAATCTATACACATTCTAAGGGAACCACCCTTCTCCCTCACAAACAAGACTGGAGCTCCCCAAGGTGAGACACTTGGCCAAATAAAACCCTTATCAAGGATATCTTTCAACTGTTCTTTTAGATCTTTTAACTCTGTTGGTGCCATTCTATATGGTGGAATCGATATTGGATGAGTATTAGAAATAATATATATACCAAAGTCTATTTCTCTTTCAGGAGGGACTCTAGGTAGATCATCTGGAAAGACTTCTGGAAACTCACTCACTACTGGAATTGACTCAATAGAAGGTGTCTCAACACTAGAATCATTTACTCGGACTAAGTGATAGACACAACCGTTGGAAACTATCTTTCTCACCTTAAGGTACGAAATGAAACGACCCTCAGGCACTGCTGAATTGCTACTCCACTCTATAACTGGCTCATTAGAAATTTGGAACCTAACAATTCGAGTTCTACAATCAATAGAGGCATAACAGGCATGAAGCTAGTCTATACCTAGAATGACATCAAAATCTACCATGTCTAACTCAACTAAATCAGCCATGGTGCTCTTGTGATTGATGGATATACACAATCACAATAGACTCTCTCAGATAGAATAGACTCACAAACATGTGTAGAAATACTGAAGGGCTCACAAAGTTTCTCAGGAAGAACATCAAAATTCATTGCAACATAAGGAGTCACAAAAGATACACTCGCTCCTGGATCTAACAAAGCATAAACGTCATAACTAAAGACTTTGATCATACTGGTGATAACATCTGGAGAATTCTCTTTCTCTTGAAGACTAGTGATCACATAAAGGCGGTTTGATCCTCCGCTAGTACCTGAAGTAGCTCCTCTAGCTGCAGCCCTGTCTGGTGGAGCAACTGAAGAAGATTGGGCACTATTTCCCCTATTTCCATTTCCCTGCTTGTTCTTCAAACACTCTTTCATGAAGTGACCCTCTTGACTGCACTTGAAACATCTTGTAGAGCCATCACGACAAGGACCTGGGTGGTTCCTACCACACTTAGCACATGTAGGAGCCCATTTACCTCATTGTACCACACTACCTTGAGACTGAGAAGGTCTAGCTCTGAAGTTCTACGAATTCTAACTATTATACTCACCTTTGTTCCTTGGTGCAAGTGCAATATTAGATGATGGAGCATGTCTCTTTTTCTTATGTTGAAAGGAGGAACGGTTCACATTACTCATTTGCTGCCCGCACTCATTCCCTATCTTAGCCTTTTTGTTTTTGAATTCTTCCCTATCCCTCAGTTTCTCTTCGTCAACCTGCTGCACATAAACCATCAACCTTTCTATATCCATGTCCCTGATACGTATAACTGCCTTGCCGTCTTTGCTTGATAGGCGAGACAACCCAACAATAAACAAACTCATCCTGCTTCTCATATCCGCACCCATCTCCGAAGCATATCGGGAAAGCTGGGTGAACTTCAAACACTACTCATGAACACGTAGTGAATCCTGCTTAAAAGAAATGAATTCTCATACCTTGGCTTCTCTCAGTTAACGGGGAAAGAAACACCCGAAGAAAGCTTCCTCAAACATAGCCCAACTAATAATTGGCGCACCCTCAACTCTACCCTTCTTCCACTGGTCAACCAAAGTCCTAGCAATACTGTTTAGTTGATATGCAACTAGTTCCACTCGTTCTGCCTTAGCAAAGTGCATAACCTCAAATATCTTTTGCAGTTCCTCTACAAAGCTTTCAGGATCCTCAGTAGTGTTTGTACCAGTGAAGCTTGGAGGATTCATCCTCAAGAACTCATGGATCCTCGAAGTATAATTCACTTCCTATCGGTTCAACCTCTGCCCAGCATGGTTTGTCACATCTTGACTTAACATTCTGATCGCTTCCTTGAACTTAGCATTGGTGACTTCCCCTCGGGGTTGCACTTCAGGTGCATTAGGTACCCCTTGCTCCTAAAGGTTCCGTCTAGATGGACGACCTCGGAAAGCTTTTCGTGGAGGCATGATCAACTGAAATACACGCACAAGCGCGAGTTAGAAAGAGACTTTATAGAGATGAATTCTATTGCACGAAATGAGTATGAAAGAAGTGAGATAGTTCCTAAATGTCGCAGCCTCCTAATTATAGATATGGTGCGCTTCATACCATTAACTAGGACACTACGGATACGGCTTCATAGACTCCCTATGAATCTTGAACTCTATTCTCTGATACCAAGTTTGTCACGCCCCGAGCCTACACCCTGGGTGAGACTGGCACTCAAGAACCATTGCTGGCCCCAAGCAAACTTTTTGCTTGGCTTATCACTTAGCGAAAAACTTAAATAACTTGAAATAGTCTCGAAAGATAAACTCATGCAGTAAACTTAAAATGTCTTAAAAGAAACACTCAACTTGACAAAATGGCAACGCAAGTGACAATATCAAACAACTGAAATATCATACTAAAGAACTCATATCTAACTGTCTATGAAGCCTCTAGATACTAAAAGGGATGTCGGTACAAGACCCCCGATCATCCTAACAACTAAAATAACCAAAAGAAATAAAGTAAAATATAACCAAAGGGGTCCTCCGGAAAGAAAGGAGGCTCACCAACTGACTCTGAGTGCTCAACAGGATAAAAAAGGCGCTGGATGCTGATCCTGATTACCTGTATCTGCATCATAAAATGATGCAGGCCAAATGGCATCAGTACATTGAATGTACGAGCAAGAGAAACTAAACATGACATAAGCTTAAATTAAATTCTGAAAGAAACACTTACCTCAGCTTTATTCAACTCATGGATACTCAACTCAACGTAGAAATAAACAACAGTAAAGGTGCAGTTTATATAAAGCATTTAAAAATAGCAACTCAATGTATTTAAATAAATACAATAACAACTCAATTTATATATAAAGTAATATAATCTTGTGGGAGTTTCTCTAACCGAAAGCCATCACTATGAGCTATGTGATGATACATCATCTCGCCCATGCTGCTAGAACTATCCTATACCTTGCTGGAGTATAGAACCTCTCAACTAAGTGGATCCACTAGTCTATGCTAAAAATCACTAAGGAATCATCTAAAAACTATGACCCTTTATACCCACGATGGCTACATGGTTTATGGAGACTTGAGTTATTATGAACTTGTCCCCATATCAGTGCTCAATACTACTCCCAAAATAATCAGCTCATATGATTAAAAACAAAAACTCTTTATGTGGTTTGATATAATTACTCAAAAACTAGCTCAAAGGCTCTCTTGGAAATCAGTGTTTTCTCTCTTATTTAAATGTCAAAACATTTACTATTTGGGAATACTTTGTTCCCATATACTCTTTTTGAAGAAATGAAACTTCATTTGTTACTCTTACTTAAGTCAAAATTCAAGTCTTAAAACAAGTTTAGAACATTTGCAAAAGATTTTTTGAAAGGACTCTGAGAATTCTCTAGACTTGGCTCTTAACTTTCCTTGAATTTAAATTTATGGATTCAAGGATTGTGATTTGTTATAGATAGTTAAACATGAGAAACAATCAAGAAATCACTGTCTAGAAACAAGTCCATGACCTGGAGATGCATTTAAATATTTGATCGCAAAATCTATTTCTGAAACAGAGGAGTTCGCGTCTTCTCCGAAACGTGGAGTTAATTTTTGTGTACTGGGGGAGCAAATCCACGACGCGAACCTGCATGCCGAAACCTGCTCGACTCTTTCCTTTTCCATTTTCTCAACCCAAATCGCCTAAATTCAATTCTTTTTCTTAATTAATCTTTAGTTTCAGGTACCCAGTATATGTACACATGATTTTAACTCAAAACAACTCTAAAATCGACACAATTCCATCAAGAACTCAACAATCCCATCAAATCTCAAGAACTAAAGCCAATTTCAAGAACATGATTCAAGAACATCATAGTTTCAACTTTCTAGAACAAACTTCACTTAAATAAACATGATTGTCGCGTGGGTAAATGAACCCAACTCTATGAAAGTCTCACATACCTCGTAGGATTGAATCCTTTGCTAAATCCACAACCAAAATCGCAAGAACTTGACGAATCTTGAACTTTTCTTCTCATTTCTCCTCTTTTATCTTCTCTCACAGCCCTGGCTTATTTCTTAATTGCGTAAACTGAACTAACTCATTTTAGACTCCAAATAACTTACTAAAAACGAAATAGTTTAATTGGGTAATGAAAATACCATAATACCTTTCAAAAATCCAGTTTTGACTTTCCTTAACTAGACAACCTAACTTTAGATGCACATATCTCCCACATACGAACTCAAAATTGAGCAGACTCGGCGGTGTTGGAAAGATAATTCAAAGATCTTTCCTACGGTATCTTCTAGAACACCTAACTCATCCTGATCTATGAGTTATGGCCGTTTGAAATTGACCCAAAACTCAAACTTAACATAACTTAAACAATTTTCCAGATTTTTCATTCGTTCCAAAAATAACTCTTTCTAATTCCAGCTCATTCACTTAGCGAGGTGTTACAGGACATGACATTCTAGGCTGGTGAGCAACTTTTTCTTAAAGTGTCACCCATAAAGGAGTGATAAGATTCGGTAAGAAGGGCAAGTTTAGTCCTCGATACATCGGGCCATTTGAGATTCTTGACTGTGTAGGGCTAGTGGCTTATAGGTTGGCTTTACCGCCTAGCTTATCTGGAGTCCATCTAGTGTTCCATGTGTCCATGTTGAAGAAGTATTAGGGGGACGGAGATTACATCATAAGGTGGGACTCACTTTTGTTAGACAAAGACCTTCAGTGTGAGGAGTGACTAGTTGCAATTCTTGATCGTGATGTCCGGAAGCTGAGGACCAAGGAGAGAAAGTCTGTGAAAGTTTAATGGAAGCATCATCCGGTCGAGGAAGCTACTTGGTAAACCGGAGGGACATGCGAGACAAGTATCCCCAGTTATTCGACGATTCAGGTACTACCCTACTCTTTCCTTAGCCCGTTTCTCCTAGTTTATCACTCGGGGATGAGTGATGGGTGAATTGGTATCTATTGTACTGACCCGTTCTCGTCATTATGGAAAGGCCAATGGGGAAGGAATTTGGGCCAGAAAACTTCTGAGTAGTAACTTGGAAATTTCTAGCCTAGGCCAGACTTGAACGAAATCTGAGTCAGGTGAGGTCTAGGGAAGTATGGTAATGGATAATGCATTTAATTATGAGTTTGATCGCGTGAGTGGATATCTAAGACGTTAAGGAACATGTACGGCTTTACAAAATCAAATTTAGGAGAGTAGAACTCCCGAAACTGATCTTGGCGAGAAACGGTAGTTTTAGAACGTTCCAGTTTGAAGGAGTGTTGTGAAATAGGAGCTTGGAACTCAAATTCTGAGGTTATGTCTTCATGCAAGCCGTTGGGGTGGTATTAATGCCGCCAGGGCAGTGCCGCTGTGGCGGGCCAGTCGCAACTTAAATCGGGGAAAAACCCCAAAATTGTTATTTTCTGCAAAACTTCGCTCTTGAGAGCTAAGGGACGACCCATGGCAGTTTCATATCAGATTTCCATGATTTCTCTCACTAAAGGTAAGTTAATTACTCCTCTAATCCACATTTCGATTCCTAGAACCTAGAATCCTCGTTAATTATAGTTGGGGCAGGGTTTTGGCGTGAAGATTATTGGTGGGGAAAGCCCAAGTTGAACATTAGGATCATGGGTTTGGACTTGGGTTGATATTTTGATATAATCCGGGGAAATTAAGCCTTGTTTATTGATCCTTGCATGAATTACTTGTTTATAGACCAAGAACAAGCCGAAAGACTTCGGAAAAGGAAGGCTCATGTATCTTATGAGTATTTAAGCTTGGTTTCGAGGTAGGTGATGGTTTGACTTTTTATTGTGTTATATATGCTGTTCATGGCTTGATTGTATGCATGCATGTATGTGAATAGGTAAACAGGAACCGAATCAAATGAAATTATTATGTGTGAACAATTACATGCCATGAACTTGTTGCTTGACTATGTAACTATGTGCATTGTTCATTGTGGTGTGATTGTGACTGTGGTTGTGATGACTGGACCGGGTGTCACGTTCCAACACATATATTAGACCAGGTGTCACATTTCAACACACCCTGGGTAGGACTGGCAGTCGAGAACCATTGCTGGACCCAAGCTAACCCTTGGTCTGGCTAGACTCTCAGCGGAAGACTTTAAGCATTAAGAAGAGAATTCAGATGCAAGATATCTCAACTTTCTCAAACAAAACTCAGAATATTTAGAAATAAACATTTAACTTAGCCAAAGTGGCAACTCAAATCTCAACATAAGCCAATAAAAAGATAATGACAAATGAACTAACTAACTATCTATGAAGCCTCTAACAACTGAGATGGACATCTGGACAAGACCCACGACATCCTAATGAACTAACTATAAAGCAGTAAAAGGGAATCCTCCGGAAAGAAAGGAGGCTCACCAACTGACTCTAAGTGCTCAAATGGATCAACGAGGTACTAGATGCTGATCCTGGTTACCTGTATCTACATAAGAAAATGATGCAGGCCAAATGGCATTAGTACATTGAATGTACGAGCATGCGAGGGGAAAACTAAACATGACATAAGCTTGAACTGAATTCTGAAAGAAACACTTACCTCAGTTTTACTCAACTCAATGTAGAAATAAACAACAATAAAGATGTAGTTTGTATAAAGCCTTTAAATAGTAAGAAACAACTCACTATACATATATAAGAAAGTAATATAACTTTGTGGGAGTTTCTCTAACCGAAAACCATCACTCTGAGCTATGTGATGATACAACATCTCGCCCACGCTGCCAAAACTGTCTTATAACTTGCCGGGATATAAATGCCTCAACTAAGTGGATCCACTTGTCTATGCGAAAAAGCACTAGTAAATCATCTAAAAAGTATGACCCTTTCTACCCACGATGGCAACAAGGTTTATGGAGACATTGAGTTGTTATGAACTCGTCCCCACATCGGTGCTTAATACTACTCCTAAAATACTCAGCTCATATGTTTAAAAACAAAAACTCTTTCTGTGGTTTGAGATAATTACTCTAAAACTAGCTCAAAAGCTCTCTTGGAACACTTAGTGTTTCCTCTCTTATTTAAATGTGAAATCATTTACTCTTTAGGAACACTTAGTTCCCATATACTCTTTTTAAAGAAATGAACTTCATTTGTTACTCTTACTTAACTCAAAACTAAAGTCTTAAAACAAGATAAAAACATTTGTAAAAGAATTCTTTAAAAGACTCCATGAACTTTCTAGACTTGGCTCTTAACTTTCCTTGAATTTGAATTTATGGATTCAAGTTTATGGATGAGTTCTAGGTGTTTTGAAGTCACTTATAGTAGTTCGAATTAATAGGAAGTGTTTGTACAGTTTAAAAGGACTTAAACGGGCTAAACGATGCGCTCCGCGCTAGGCCCCAAAGTTAAGAGACCACTTTTTATTGCACTGCTGGCGCGTTGCCCCAGCCTTCCAAACCTGACAGGTGTGCGTCGCCCCATCCCTCCTGGCCCATCGGGGGAGCGTCGCTCCAGCATTGTCCCAGGCAAAACTGACAAACTTTTCCTCTCGTTTTCTGTTCTTAATTCGATTAATTTCAATTCTTTTTCTCAATATCTCTTTAGATTTAGGTACCCAAAACATATACCCAAAAATCTAACTCAAAGTAACTCTAATAATCGACATTAAACTCTCAAGAACTCCTCAATCTCAACCCATATTCAAGAACGAAAGCAATGCAAGAACACCCATCAAGAACATTAAAACTTCCAATTTTTTTTGGACGAATTCATGCTGAAATAAACATGTTTGGCACATGGTTGAACGAACCCAACGTTATGAAAGTCTCACATACCTCGTACGATCAGATCTTGATAAAATCCGCAATCAATTCCTTACGAAGACGACGAATCTTGACTTTCCTCTTATCTTCTCTTTTGAATTCTTCTCTCTAAAGCCCTAACTTGAATTTTCAACTGTGCAAACTGAACCAATTCATTTTTTACCCTAATTAATTCACTAAAAAGGAAAAAAATTAATTGGGTAAGGAAAAGACCATAATACCCTTCCAAAATCCAGTTTAGACTTTCCTTATCGAAACAACCCGACTTCAAATGGGCATATCT
>JAJOOF010011509.1:0-16158 GCA_029582545.1 Solanum lignicaule
CCCAAATTCCTCAATTTTTCGTGTGTATTAACCCATGGATTTGGAGCGCGGCACACCCAAAGTTTTTTCCTCAGAAAACTTTATGAGGACCTCTATAATGAGTTGGGGAGCTTTCACGTATAGTCACATCATATTTTAAATGCCAATTTACGCATTTACAAGCCCTTTATAAAAAATTGCCCATATTCCCCAATTTTTCGTGTGTATTAGGCCATAGATCTGTAGCCCGGAGGACCCAAACTATTTTTCTAAAAATCATTATAAGGACCTCCGTAATGAGTTAGGGTACCTTTAGGTATAATTACACTATTTTTTTAATGCGCATTTTAGCATTTATAATCTCTCTTCTAAGATCGCCAAAATTCTCCAATTTTTCATATTTATTAGCCCATAGATCAGGCGCCCGGAGCACCTAATATTTTTTTCTCTAAAAACTTTATGAGGGCCTCCATAATGAGTTGGGAAACCTTCACGTATACTTGTACCATTTATTTAACGCCCATTTTTGAATTTACAATTCCTTTATCAAGAATCGCCATAATCCCTAATTTTTCGTGTGTACTAGCCCATGGATCTGGCATCTGGAGCACCCAAAAATATTTTCTCAAAAAAATTTATGAGGACCTTTGTAATGAGTTGCGGAACCTTCATGTATACTCACACCATTTTATTAACACTCATTTTCGCATTTACAAACCCTTTTTTAAGAATCACCAAAATTCCTCAATTTTTCGTGTGTATAGCCCACGGAATTGGCGCCCGGAGCACCCAATTTTTTTTTTGAAAGAACTTTTTAGGACCTCCTTAATAAGTTTTGGAACCTTCACGTATACTCACACAATTTTTTTAAGGCTCATTTTCGTATTTACAAACCCTTTTTTAAGAATCACTCATATTCCCTGATTTTTCTTATATATTAGCCCATGGACCTGACACACCCAAATTTGTTTTCTCAAAATCCTTTATGAGGACCTCCATAATTAGTTGGAGAACCTTCATGTATACTCACACCATTTTTTTAATGCCCATTTACGCATTTACAATTTTTTTTTTGAGAATCTCCCAAATTTTCCCATTTTTCGTGTGTATTAGCCCATGAATCGGGTACCCGAAGCACCCAAAAAAAATTTCTCACAAAACATTATGAAGACCTCCTTAATTAGTTGGGGAACCTTCACGTATACTGACACTATTTATTTAACGCCCATTTTCGAATTTACATGCCCTTTTTCAAGAATCGTCGTATTCCCCGATTTTTTTTGTGTACTAGCCCATGGATGTGGGGCCAGAGAACCCAAAATATTTTTCTCAAAAAACTTTATGAGGACCTCTATAATGAATTGCTTAACCTTCACGTATACTCACATCCTTTTGAACTCCCATTTTTGCATTTACAAGCCATTTTTTAAGAATCGCCCAAATTCTCTAATTTTTCCTGTGTATTAGACCATGGTTCTGGCGACTAATGCACCCAAAAAAGTTTCCCCAAAAAACATTATGAGGACCTCCGTAATGAGTTGGGTAACATTCGCGTATACTCATGCCATTTTTTAACGTTCATTTTCGTATTTACAAGCCCCTTTTTAAGTATCGCCCATAATCCCCAATTTTTTGTGTGTATTAACCAATGGATAAGGCGCCCGGAGCACCCAAAATGTTTTCTCAAAACTTTATGAGAACCTCACGCATATTCACACCATTTTTTAACGCTTATATTGGCATTTAGAAGCCTATTTTTAAGAATCGCCTAAATTTCCTGATTTTTTGTCTGTATTTGCCTATAGATCTAGCGCCCAGAGCACTCAAATTTTTTTCACAAAAACATTTATGAGGACCTCCATAATGAGTTGGGGAACCTTCACATATACTCACATAATTTTTTAACGCCCATTTCACATTTACAAGCCCTTTATTATGAATCGCCCATTTCCCCGATTTTTCGTGTGTATTAGCCCATGGATTTGGCGCCCGGAGCACTTAAAATCTTTTCCTCAAAAAACATTATGAGGACCTCCGTAATGAGTTGAGAAACCTTCACGTATAGTCACACCTTTTTGTTAACGCCCATTTTCACATTTACAAGCCCTTTTTAATGAATTGCCCATATTCCTCAATTTTTCGTATGTTATAGATCTGGCGGGTCACCCAATATTGTTTTCTCAAAATACTTTATAAGGACCTCCGTAATGAGTTGGGTAACCTTCACGTATACTCACATCATTTTTAACACCCATTTTCTCATTTACAAACACTTTATTAAGAATTGCCTATATTCCCTTATTTTTCGAGTGTTTTTAGCCCATGGATCTGGCTCCCGAAGCACCCAATTTTATTCTTGAAAAACTTAGCTAGGAACTATGTAATGAGTTGGGGAACCTTCAACTGTACTCACACCATATTTTTAATACCCATTTTTGCATTTACAAGCCTTTTTTAAGAATCGCCCATATTCACCGATTTTCATGTTTTATGGAACTGGCGCCCGGAGAACCCAAAATATGTTTCTCAAAAAACTTTATGAGGACCTCCATAATGAGTGGGGAACCTTCACGCACACTATTTTTTAATCACCCATTTTCGCATTTACAAGCTCTTTTTTAAGAATCGTCCAAATTCCCCTATTTTTCATGTGTATTATCCATGGATCTAGCGCCCGGAGCACCCAAAATATTTTTCTCAAAAATATTTGTGAGAACCTCCGTAATGAGTTAGGGAACCTTCACGTATACTTACACCATTTTTAACACCCTCTTTCAAATTTACAAGCACTTTGTTAAGAATCACCCATACTCCCCAATTTTTTGTGTGTGTCAGCCTATGGTTTATGGTGCCCGGAGCAGCCAAATTTGTTTTTTCTTAAAAAATATTATAAGGACCTCTGTAATGAGTTGAGAATCTTCATGTATACTCACACCATTTTTTGAACGCCTATTTTCGCATTAAAAGCCTTTTTTATGAATCGCCCAAATTTCCTGATTTTTCGTATGTATTAGGCCATAGATCTGGCGCCCGGAGCATCCAAATTTTTTTTCTTAAGAAACTTTATGAGGACCTTCATAAGGAGTTGGGGAACCTTCATCTATACTCACACCATTTTTTAACTCGCATTTTCTCATTCAAAACCCTTTTTTATGAATCACCCAAATTCCCTGATTTTTTGTGTGTAGTAGGCCATAGATCTGGTGCTGCATGGCGCCTAGAGCACCCAAATTTCTTTTCTCAAAAAAATGTATGAGGACCTCTGTAATGAGTTGGGGAACCTTTATGTATACTCACTCCATTTCTTAACACCCATTTTTGCATTTACAAGCCCTTTTTTAAGAAACACATATATTCCTCGATTTTACATGTGTGTTAGCCCATGGATCTGGCGCCTGGAGCACTTGAAACATTTTTCTCAAATAACTTAATGAGGACCTCCGTATTGAGTTGGGGAGCCTTCACGTGTACTCACACCATTTTTTAACACCAATTTTTTCATTTACAAGCCCTTTTTTAAGAATCGCCCTTATTCATGATTTTTCGTGTGTTGTGGATCTGGTGCCCAGAGCAAGCAAAATATTTTTCTCAAAAAACTTTATGAGGACCTCTGTAATTAGTTGGGAAACCTTCATGTATACTCACACCATTTTTTTAATGCCCATTGTTGCATTTACAAGCTCTTTTTTAGGAATCGCCCAAATTCCCCTATATTTGCCCATGGATTTAGCGCAAAGAGCACCCAAAAAAAATTTCTCAAAAAATTTTATGAAGACCTCCGTAATGAGTTGGGCAAACTTTACATATACACACACCATCTTTTTAACACCCATTTTTGTATTTACAAGCCCTTTGTTATTAATCGCCTATATTCCTCAATTTTTCGTGTGTGTAAGCCCATGGATTTGGCACCCGGAGCAACCAAATTTGTTTTCTTAAAAAACTTTATGAGGACCTCCGTAATGAGTTGGGGAACCTTCACGTATACTCACACTATTTTTTAACGCCCATTTTAGCATTAAAAGCCCTTTTTTATGAATCACGCATATTCCTTAATTTTTCGTCTGTATTAGGCCTTCACGCATACTCAATTTTTATCTTTGAGAGATCTTTGAACCTTTTTATCAAGTTTTTAGCATCTGGAGATAGTTTCTCTAGTTTTTCCTTAGCTTTGAGGGATTGAAGAAATTCAGTTTTGAGAAATTGGAAGTGGGTCTTTGATATTCTTCGAATTGGAGCATTGTAAGGACGAATTTACACTTACCGAGTTGATGGATAATCAATTTGGTAGTTGTTTTTACCCTTTTATAATGTCTAGCTAAAACCCCAATTCTTGGGGTGTGATCATGTGATTATGGGCTGATTTAGTTTATGAGTATTGCTAATTATTAGTCTAAATGCTATTTAGAAGTGAGTTTAATTAGTAATTAAGGTTCAATTTAAGAATTGTAGTTGCAAATACAGTTCTTAGTTTGTGTTCTTGGCTTGCTCGATAGAGAGGTTTTAGAACTAAAATTATTGGTTGATGGTTAGTGGGTATTGGGTTTACCTGGGTTCAGCTCGAGAGACTGAATCTTAAACCCAATCCCACACATTCAGCTCGAGAGAGTGAATGGACTAAGGTGTAGGTTGTTCTTATTTTGCATGCTTGTTGATGTTAGAGAGAAATCACTTGATTCGGGGTAAATTGTTCGAGAGAAAGTTTACCTTCTCTATAGCCTAGCTTACTCACTAATATCTAGCTATTTACTAATAGTTGCAATTACCCATATGTCTATAATTGCCTATAATCGATCACATCCCAAGGACCCATTTCATTATTGTTAATTCCTATTGTTTATGATTGATGTGTGTAGCTGTTAATCAAAACTAAAACCCCCCATTTGACATTTGTGTCATCCCTTAATTTAAATGAATGATGTCTTTATTCGATAACTTTTATTCCTATGACTTATTTAAACATGTTCATACTTTCTAATTGAATCTGAAACTTGTACCGTGATGAGTCCGAGATTCGGACTCATTTAAGTTTTATTTGTATAGGTTTAGTGTTCTCAAATGCTTATTTTATGAAAATAACTTATGTAAAATCCTTGATTTCAAGGTATTTGGATTGAAGAACAAAGCAAGGATACTAATTGCACAGAGGAACGAAGCGAGCTTAAAGAAGGAAGAAAAGAGAGCCTGGTGATCGCCAAGTCCATTTGGTGAATCGCGGAGTGGCCATTTGACTGCCTAAAGTTCCAGTGTGCCAAGCCATGAAGGAGAAAATCAAGTCAGCGAGAGAAAGGAGCAGTCGGCGGTTCGCCGAGTGGTTCCATGATGCAGTGTTGGATTACCCAAAGTAACAAACCTGGAGGATACTGAAGGCCAAGACAGAAAAGCGATGGAATTGGCTAAAGGGCGCATCACCGAGTGGATAGGCGAGCCCGACTTACTGCATCGAATGGCTCTTCACAGCATATTTTTGGCGACTATAACTAAATTTTTGAACATTTAGTTTTAGAATGGATCTTTAATCTATTATCTATCTTTAATCTTTTTATGAGATTATCATTTATTTTTGGCGACTATAAATAAATTTTTGAACATTTAGTTTTAGAATCGATCTTTAATCTATCATCCATCTTTAATCTTTTTATGAGATTATCATTGAACTCTGAGTATTAAGACAAGTTTTCCTTAGCTTTGAAGAATTAAGGTTTTTCACTTTTGAGAAATTGGAAGTGGGTCTTTGATATTCTTTAATTTGGACCTTTGTAAAGACGAAATTAATGGTACCCAGTGGATGAAAACATAATTTGATAACGATTTTTATCTTTTTATGATGTCTAGCTAATACCCCAATTTTTGGGGTGTTATTATGGGCTGATATAGTTTATGGGTATTGCTAATTGTTAGTTTAAATACAGTTTAGAAGTGATTTCAATCATTAATTATGGTTTAATTTAAGAATTGTAGTTGCAAATATAGTTCTACCTTCGTGTTTTTGGCTTGCTCGAGATAGAGGTTTTAAAACCAAGATTATTGATTGATGGTCTATGGGTATTGGGTTGTCATGGGTTCAGCTCGAGAGAGTGAATCCTAAATCCGTTTCCACACATTCAGCTCAAGAGAGTGAATGGATTAACGTAGGTTGTTCTTATTTTGCATGCTTGTTGATGTTAGAGAAATCAACTTGATTTGGGGTAAATTGTTAGAGAAAAAGTTTACCTCCTCTATAGTCTTGCTTATTCACTAATTTACAGCTATTTTTTAGCAGTTGCAATTACCCATTCGTCTACATTAGCCTATAATCGAATCACATCCCAAGAACCCGTCTCATTATTTGTCATTCTATATTATGTTCTGCTGCTGTAGTTGATAATTAAAACCAAAACCCCCTATTATTTGACATTCGTGTCACCCCCTGATTTGAATTATGTTTTTATTCGATAATGTCTATTCCTATGACTGATTTGAGCATTTCGTACTTTCCTATTAAATCTTAAACACGTACCACTCCCTGTGGGAATCGACCCCAACTCATTTTATTGGGTTATTATATTGACTACCGATCGTTTACACTTAGAATTGGATGAAGTTTCTTTGAAACGTTGATAAAAATGGTGGGCATTTGAGTACCTTTCTTGAGCTTGAACTTGCATTTGAAGCAAGTATTGTGACCTTGAGAACCTTTGATAATGGTAAGTCACAACTTGAATCTTTGAGTGCACAACTGATCCTTGCATAACGAAATTGAGTCTTGTTGTGTGCATTCATTATTGAGTCTTGTGTAGCACTGGTTGAGACATCCGTTTTGAACTGTTCAACTTGAGTTTTACTTGAGGACAAGCAAAAGTTTAAGTTGGGGGTGTTGATGAGTTTGAGATTTGAACTCATTTAGGGGTTTATTTGTATAGGTTTAGTGTCCTAAAATGCTTATTTTATACAAATAACTGATGTAAAATCCTTGATTTCTAGGTATTTGGCTTGAGGAACAAAGCAAGGACACTAATTTCAAAAAGAAACGAAGCGAGCTAAAAGAAGGAAGAAAAGAGAGACTGGTGATCGCCAAGTGGCCATTTGACCATCTAAAGTTCCAGTGTGCCAAGCCTTGAAGGTGAAAATCAAGTCAGTGAGAGAAATGAGCAGTCGATGGATCACCGAGTGGTTCTGTTATGCAGTGTTGGATCGTCCAAAGTAACAAACCTGTAGGATGCTGAAGGCCAACATAGAAAGCCGATGGAATTGGCTCAAGGGCCGATCGGCGAGCTTGACTTACTGCACCGAATGACTCTTCGCAACATAGTTTTGGCGAGTATAAATACGTTTTTGAACATTTAGTTTTAGAATCGATCTTTTATCTATCATCTATCTTTAATCTTTTAATGTGATTATCATTGAACTCTGTGTATTGAGACAAGTTTTCCTTAGCTTTGAAGAATTGAGGTTTTTCACTTTAGAGAAATTGGAAGTGAGACTTTGAGATTCTTCAATTTGGACCTTTGTAAAGAAAAAATTAATCGTACCCAGTGGATGAAAACACAATTTGGTAACAATTTTTATCTTTTTATGATGTCTAGCTAAAACCCCAATTCTTGGGGTGTGATTATGTGATTATGGGATGATTTAGTTTATGGGTATCGCTAATTCTTAGTTTAAATATTGTTCAGAAGTGATTTCAATCATTAATTGTGGTTTAATTTAAGAATTGTAGTTGCAATTTCAGTTCTACCTTCATATTTTTTTCCTTCTCGAGAGAGAGGTTTTAAAACCAAGATTATTGGTTGATGGTCTGTGGGTATTGGGTTGTCATGGGTTCAGCTCGAGAGAGTGAATCCTAAACCCTTTTCCACACATTCAACACGAGAGAGTGAATGGACTAAGGCGTAGACTGTTCTTATTTTGTATGCTTGTTGATGTTCGAGAGAAATCAACTTGTTTCGGGGTAAATTGTTTGAGTGAAAGTTTACCTCCTCTATAGTCTAGCTTATTCACTAATTTACAGCTACTTTCTAACAGTTACAATTACCCATTCGTCTACATTAGCCTATAATTGAATCACATCCAAAGAACCCGTCTCATTATTTGTTATTCCATATTATTTACTTCTATTGTAGTTGACAATTAAAACCAAAACTCCCTATTATTTGACATTCGTGTCAACCCCTGATTTGAATTATGTTTTTATTCGATAATGTCTATTCCTGTGACTGATTTGAGCATATTCGTATTTTCCTATTGAATCTTAAACACGTACCACTCCCTATGGGATTCGACCCCAACTCATTTGGTTGGGTTATTATACTGACTAGCGATCGTTGACACTTAGAATTGGATTAAGTGTCTTTGAAATGTTAGTCATACCGCTCCTTGTGGGATTCGAACCTAACTCATTTAGTTGGGTTATATACTGATTATCCATCGTTGACGCTTAGAATTGGATGAATTGTCTTTGATAGCGTGATTCAATCAAAATGGCGCCACTGCCGGGGAGTGGTGTTGTTTGAAATTCGTTTGGTAAAGTTGAATTTTTTTCGTTTTATTCATAGTTGAATCTACTTATTTTAGTTTTGGTTTTGGTGCCACTTGTTAAACAGAGGAAATGAGTGTCAACGAAAGCAATGGTAGCCAAGTGGGCCACCAAGATGACATCGAAAATCTCAATGATGTCAATGAACCAAATGTCAATGACCCTAATCTAGTGGGTGGGGTTGGTTCTATTCGTTTGCCTCCACCTGAAGGGAACGCTGTGTTCCACATTACAAGCACCATGTTGCAACTCTTGCAATTGAAAAGGTTGTTTGGTGGGTTGGCTCGTGAGGATCCCCATGAGTATAAAAGGAACTTTGTCGATGTTTGCGGACCATTCTCCTTTAAGAACATATCTCAAGAGTCGGTTCGATTGAGGTTGTTCCCATTTTCTCTAATGGGAGAAGCATGTAAGTCGTTGGATGAGTTGCCAAAATATTCTATCAGTTCATGGGAAGAGCTCATTTCCGCATTTCAAGTGCAAGTCTTTCCCCCTTCGAAGATGATGACTCTTCGGGACAACATCCAAAGCTCTAAGCTTTTGGAGGTTGAGCCAATCCATGAGACTTGGCTAAGATTTAAGAAGTTGATGCTGCAATGCCCAACTCATGGATTACTCGACAACGTTTTGCTGCAATACTTTTATCGAAACCTTGATTTGGTGAACAAGGGAGTGGCAGATCAACTTTCTCTGGGAGGTTTAATGTAACAACCTTACGTTATCGCAGCCCAACTCTTGGATGGCATGACCAACATTAACCGGGCATGGTACACCCATGAAGATCAGGTCTCTCCTCTCACTTTCAAATTGACAAAGGAGCAACTTGAGAAAGATCACGAGAGTGACCAAAACATGGAAAAATGATGACCCAATTGGACATCTTGGCCAAGAACATCATGGGTGCTAGTACTAGGAATGTTAATGTTGTCGGTGTTGGTGGTGTAAACCCCAAAGAGGCCAAGTTTGAAGCGTTGTATAACGAGGAAGTAAACTTCTTAGCCAACCAAGGAGATGGTTATCGTGCAAACTACCCAAGGTCGGGTGGTAAACAACGTTGGAATAGAGATGAGGGATGGAGAGAGTGTGATAGAGAGTGGCGTGATCGGAATGCCACTTGGAAGGAAAGAGATGGGGAGAAGGATAGGTATGTTCCTCCCCATGAACGTCAAAAGCCCAAAGATTCTGAGGGTGGTCGAACTGAGGATATGCTCTCACGTATTCTCAAGAAGGTTGAAGGGTCTGACAAGGTGTTGAAGGAAATGAAGGAGGATGTGTCGATCTCAATCAGATGGTGGCTTCTCAATTCGTCTCTACCAAGCAGTTAGAGACCCAAATGGGCAAATTTCTTTGCATCTTAACCCAAGACAACAAGGGGGGTTGCCTAGTGATACTATGGAAAACCCCAAGAATGAAGTTTGAGTGGGTGCTTGTGTCGTTCCACGACGTTAACTAAGGCGCTGCTTGGGATCCAACCCCAAGTTTTTATTGCTTTTTGTTTTAACTTGGAATAACGTGTGTTGATTGTGCAAGTTAAAGTGTGGAATGTGTTTGAAAAAATGAAGGATTGGCGAGCCAAGAGTTCAGTTGGCGAATCACCGAAGAGGTCAGCAAGCCCAACTTGGACTGCCGTTGGACTCAAGAAATTATAAGGACGGAGTCTGTAAAATTTGGCGGGCCCATGGACAAGTCGGCGACTCGTCAAACAGGTCGGCGAGCCCTACTCTGTTCTCCATTTGGACCCCTAAATTAACTGGAGGTACTGTAAAACTCGGCGAGGTAAGTAACCACTAGACCTATCGCCGAGTGGTTCGGCGAGGTCGACTAACATCGCTGAAAGGACGCGAACTGAACAGTTTTAAAAGGTCAAAGGTTTAAATTTTCAAACTCTTTCACATTCCCTCACTTTTAACTTCATACAATGGCACCCGCACTTTGAATTTCCAATATTTTTGCATTTTATTACCTTTTGGTCATTGATCTCGTGTTTGGAGTGGAATTCTTTGCCGCGTAGCTTTACAAATTCTTATTCTCGGCATAAAGGTTGGTTTTCCGAACCCCAAACTCATAAATAGCGGTTGAACTCATTTGCAATTGTTTAATTCTTAGTGATGTGTGTTGGGCTTGTTCTGGAATCGTAAATGTGTGCTAGTTCGCCTATTTTAGTTTTGATATCGTGCCTAAATTGCCTAAATTGTTGATTTCCCAAATTGCATTCTTTAAAATTGATCATAAATTGTTGGGTTGTGGTATTTTGTTGTTGGGTCTAGTCGGGTGAAGTATGAGTAACCCATATTGTGCTAAATGATGTGCTTTGCCCAATGATGGAGCGTTTAACGTCATTCTTAAGGGCTAATGTCGTCAATTGGCCAAATTTTCTCAAAACGGAGGAAGTCTGAGTACCCCGATGGAATTTGTCTAATGGGTCTGGGCTTAATTGACCATGTGTGATGTTTGATTTTGTTTTCGGGGGCTGCAAGTTTGATTTTTGAAGTTGGGGTTGATAAATGGCACGTTGGCAGTTTGGCGAGCTGGGTCAAGCTCGCCAAACCACTAGGCGGTTCGCCAAAGTACCCCCTAGATCGACTTAATTTCGTGATTTGATTGAATTTGGGTCTGTAACTGTTGGCGAGAAGCCTGAGCTCGCCAAATGCACTCGGCGACTCGCCGAAAGTCTCCCTTGATCACCCTTTCTGCGCCCCTAACCCCTAAAACACACTGTAACTTTCGGGCTAGTCTGAGCTCACCGAATGGTGTTGGGGATTCGCCAAAAGGCCCAAAGCATCACTGACCTGTCAATTTTCTGGGAAATATTTGCACCAATCCTTTCGGCGAGCCCGATCTGGCTTGCCAAAGTGATTCGGCGACTCGCTGATCGGTTCGGCGAGTCTTTCTGCAACCAATTTTCTGCATTTTTTTCCTAAATTGTTCTAACTCATTTTGATGTACTTTGCAGATATGGCTAAAACCAACCTAGACAATAGTGGTATGCCACCCCACAAAAGAGCACGGGACATTGCTATTAATGAGGGGGCAACTACTCCTTTTAAAAAGAGGAAGAAGGCACCTCCCAGGGAAGGCAAAGGCAAGGGAAAAGCGCTCGCATCTGAGATACCGGAGCACAACTCCGGCATCGAGGGGGATTCCTTTGATTCCCAGGCTGCATTCTATGAGCCTGAGGATGACCAACCTCTACAATCCAGGCGAGAAGAGATTCGTTCCAGAGTTCGCCAAGATCCGTCTAGGATCCCAGAGGCCACCCATCCTGCTGCGGATACAGCGCCAACTCCGGCACAAAAGTGGTTCCAGTGCCACATGTTTAGGGTCTTCCTCCCCAGCTACTCAACATGCTAAAGGCTGAGGGATTGAGGACGATTCACGAGGAAAAGCTTTTGTCTACAGAGGGCCTAGTAGGCAGATATTCCAAGGTGAGGGACACACTTCGGTACCATCGCTTCGGCATATTCACCAGACCCCGAGGCCCATACATTCCCACCTGGGTTCGTGAGTTTTACGCTGTATATGGTGAGCTAGTTCCCCAGGGGAAAAAGAAGGTCAACGCCTTGATTAACGTTTCAAGGAAACTTCATCCAATTCTAAGTGTCAACGATCGCTAGTCAGTATAATAACCCAACCAAATAAGTTGGGGTCGAATCCCACAGGGAGTGGTACGTAATTAAGATTCAATAAAAAAGTACGAATATGCTCAAATCAGTCATAGGAATAGACATTATCGAATTAAAACATAATTCAAATCAGGGGGTGAGTCGAATGTCAAATAACATGTGGTTTTGGTTTTAATTATCAACTATATCAGTAGCAAATAATACGAAATAACAAATAATGAGACGGGTTCTTGGGATGTGATTCAATTATAGGCTAATGTAGACAAATGGGTAATTGTAACTGTTAGAAAATAGTTGTAAATTATTGAATAAGCTAGACTATAGAGGAGGTAAACTTTCTCTCGAACAATTTACCCCAAATCAAGTTGATTTCTCTTGAACATTGACAAGCATGCAAAATAAGAACAGTGTACGCTTTAGTCCATTCACTCTCTCGAGCTAAATATGTGCAAAAGGGTTTAGGATTCACTCTCTCGAGCTGAACCCCTGACAACCCAATACCCATAGACCATTAATCAATAATCTTGGTTTTAAAACATCTCTCTCGAGCAAGCCAAAAACACAAAGGTAGAACTGTAGTTGCAACTACAATTCTTAAATTAAACCACAATTAATGATTGAAATCACTTCTAAACAACATTTAAACTAACAATTAGCAATACCCATAAACTAAATCAGCCCATAGTCACATAATCACACCCTAAGAATTGGGGTTTTAGCTAGACATCATAAAAAGATAAAAATTGTTACCAAATTGTGTTTTCATCCGCTGGGTATGATTAATTTCATCTTTAGAAATGTCCAAATTGAAGAATCTCAAAGACCCAGTTTCAATTTTGCGAAAGTGAAAAACCTCAATTCTTCAAAGATAAGGAAAACTTGTCTCAATACCTAGAGTTCAATGATAATCTCATAAAAAGATTAAATATCGATTCTAAAACTAAATGTTCAAAAACGTATTTATAGTCGCCAAAAATATGCTACGAAGAGCCATTCTGTGCAGTAAGTCGGGCACGCCGATCAACTCGGTGATGCACCCTTTAGCCAATTCTATCGCCTTTCTATCTTGGCCTTCAGTATCCTCCTGGTCTGTTACTTTGGGAGATCCAACACTGCATCGCGGAACCACTCGGCGATCCACCGACTGCTCATTTCTCTAACCGACTTGATTTTCTTCTTCAGGGGTTGGCAAACTGGAACTTTAGGTGGTCAAATGGACACTCGATGACTCGCCAAATGGACTTGGCGATCACCAAGCTCTCTTTTCTTCCTTCTTTCAGCTCGCTTCGTTCCTTTTTGTAATTAGTGTGCTTGCTTTATTCGTAAATCCAAATACCTAGAAATCAAGGAATTTACATCAGTTATTTGCACAAAATAAGAATTTGGGGACACTAAACCTATACAAATAAAGCCCTAAATAAGTCTACATCTCAGACTCATCAACACCCCCAACTTAAACTTTTGCTTGTCTTCAAATAAAACTCAAGTTCGGCAGTTCAAAAAGGATGTCTCAAACAGTGCTACACAAGACTCAGTCACGAATGCACACAAGAAGATTCAATTTACTTATGCAAGGATCAATTGTGCACTCAAAGACTCAGGTTGTGACTTACCATTATCAAAGATTCCCAAGTTTACTATACTTGCTTCAAATGTAAGTTCAAGCTCAACAAATGTACTCAAATGCCCTCACACAAAGAATGAATCCATATTCACACACAATGGTTCAACATTTTATAGTTCCGAAATCACAAACAACTCTCACACTCACCTAGTTGAACAAATGCATGACTCCACCCATAGGTTGGGCCTTATTTTCCAATTAACACTTGTTTTAGCTTACTCAAGATCAAAAAGGTCGTTTCAAGTCTTGTAACGGGACTGAGTGTAAAGGTATGGTCATTTAGGCTTAGTGGCTGCTATCCTCATGAAATATGGTGTGAACAAAACTTCCTTTCCTTTTCTTCATCATTCTCATTCATGCTCACAATTCACCCCATTATTCACTTTCTATGGAATATCGGACACCCCATTTGTTTTGCAACTTTCACAACTTTATTCCACAACTTTTTCATTCTTTTTCTTTTTTTTTCTTTTTTCTTGTCTTTTTTTCTCTTTTTTATTGTATGGAGGGGTTCCATCTTTCTCAAAACCATGGGTCAAGGGGGACTTCTTTGCACTTCTTGATTTACCTTCTCTTTTCACCACACCCCCAACTTAGGCTTTTGGCCTAAGTTGGCTATTCAAAGAAACCACACTTTATGAGGATTATGGGTGAAGGCATAAAGAGAGGTCTCATTTGCATCAAGTTTCTTCCAAGAAAAGGCTATGGCTCAAAGGGTGCTCAAGAAAAGTTCAGATACTCACAAGGTAGGCCACAAAAGAGGTATAATGTCAAAAAATTTCACTCTTTAAAATTGTTTCCTAAGATCATCTCAAGAGCTTGCATCACTTAGTCAACCGGACCAACAGGGAAAATTCTAGGTGTCATCACACATGGTTCCCGGTAAGCTCATCACACAAGGTAATGACACCAATGTCCAACAAGACTCCACACTTTCGCTAGTGTGCAATGTTCATCACAAGAGACTCAATTCGATAACCGGCTAGTCACAACGAGATGCAAAGAGTTCACATATTATCTATGTAACTTCATTTGGTCTCATTGTAGTCGCACATTCATGTTTTTTCGATTGAGAGCACCATTCAAGTCATCGGTATTGATCGTAACCGATACTCACATTTGCACAAGAACAACCACATTCAAACACACTTAAGAAGGGTGGCAAAATTTTTAGAAGGGTCCAAAAACCATAAAACCATTTTCAATTAAAACAAGGAGCCACAAGCTCAAATATCCACAACACAGTGCCAAAATACAATATATAGCACTAAACCTGATATATATATAGAATAGTCATAATCACAAAAGGTAGGTATGGAAATACCTTACCCCTATCACAAACAAAAAGAAATTTGTCCTCAAATGCAATAAAACATCCAAAAATCAATAAAAATAACAGAGAGGAAGGTAAAGAGAAGTCATGTCTATGTAGTCGCTCCATCTGTCGAGGCATCAGTGCCCGGTGTAGTAGCAGTAGTGAGATCCACTAGGGCCTATGATGGATGTCTCTGTCAGTGATGTCTGGATCATCAACTGTACAATTGTCTCCTCCAGATCTGGTAGGTCTCCATATATGCTCTCCTCCCTCACCTCTATCTTCTCCTCGTTGGTCTCTACCTCTGACTTATTAGCTGCTATATAATCCTAATGTACGTCTCCGATGGTGGGTGGAGGAATCTCAAAAGTTGATGGGGCATCCACATCATCCGCTGCCTCTAATAGTGAAATGAAGTATGTGGACTTCAAGTAGTCCACATCCTTCCTCAAATCTGCAACCTCGGCTTTCAAAGTTGTCACCTCTGAAGTCTTTCCTGTCTGCTCTCACAAATCTTAACTCTCACTGTGAGAGTGTCAATAGATGCTCGTAGGGGAGTTAGTGCAGCTAGGACAGCACCCTCAATCATCTATGGTACCGCAGCCTCCAATGGAGTAGCCCTCACATCCGCAAAATGTGCTAAGTGTCCCATCTTCAGGAGCATGGTCTGAGTGATCTTGGTCAGCTGGGAAGTAGTAAAAGTACCAGGAGTCTGGGAGGAAGTGGAGGTACCTGAAGGCCCGGAGGCCGGAGTAGGCAAAGGTTTCTCTGTAGGTATAGAGTCAATGTCCACCTCAGGGGATGCATCTACCGGGGCTTCTCTCCTCCTATCAGCCTCCTCCCGAGTGTACTCGGCCTCTATACGCCGAATATCTATGGATAATGTGGGAATGACTTCAAAATCTCTCATCGCATCGCGAGGAACTCCAGCACACCGGCATAACTCTGTGATAAAGACTGGGAAAAGCAGGGTTGTCTGCGCTGTTTGGCCCTCATGGCCATCTCCTTCTCAATAATAAGTCCCAAATCAATGCTCTTCTTAGATATGATCGACTCGAGGCAGGTTTCCTTAGGATGGCAGTGGATGGACTCATTCTGGGAC
>JAJOOF010011510.1:0-10755 GCA_029582545.1 Solanum lignicaule
TTTGCACACCAAGGAGCTGGCTCGGATATTGAAAGTAAGTCCAAAATTTTCTCTCTCCTTTTTTGTTTAAAAAAAAAAAAAAACTTTTTGAAAAAAATGTTATTTATTGATTTAGGAAAAAGTGAAATTTGTTGGCTTGCTTCTGATTCATTAGAAGATTGAATTATTTGTTTGTGTTGAGATACTAGAAATTAAAATTAGGTGTCTTTTTGTCTTTTAAATGTTGCAGAAAATGGGGGCAAATGTGACAGTCAATTGTGTTCATCCTGGAATTGTAAGAACTAGACTCACTAGAGAACGAGAAGGCCTCGTCACTGGTACTTTTTTTTTTCACCAACCATTAATTAAGTTGATTAGATTTTTTTTTTAAGTAGATTAGATTGATCAAAATAATTTACAAAATCAAGGTTTTCAAAAATACTAGCGTGCTATATGTTAAGTTTCATGGCGACATATAGCACACTAAATTTTAACCGAATAAAAATCAATATGGAGTAACAAGGTTGATTATATACCTCTGTTTGAGAAAATAAAGAAAACATTTTGAATTTATAGTGTATATAATGTTCTAAAAAAACTCTTTTATGATCGAAGAAAATCATGTAGAATATTAGAAATACGGAGATTGAACACATAGACGTATTTATTAAACCAATCCCATAACTCATGATTTTTGTTTTTATAAATGCAGATCTGGTATTCTTTTTTACCTCAAAACTCTTAAAGACTATTCCCCAGGTTAGTTTTCTCATATACAGCATCTCAAAATCTGCACCCTAAGGGAATGTAATATTTATATAGACATCAATGGTTGATTCTGTATATCAAAAAACATAACGATAAACGATATGCAAGCGTGATTACTTATATGAGATATATATTTCAGGCAGCTGCAACAACTTGCTATGTTGCTACTCACCCTAGACTTGCAAATGTGAGTGGAAAATATTTTGCAGACTGTAATGAAGTTTGTTCTTCAAAGTTGGGTTCCAATTCAACAGAAGCAGCACGCATATGGTCAGCTTCAGAGATTATGGTTGCTAAAAATTCAAATGCAAATTTAGATCCATTGGACGCTCAAAGCGACTAGTTCCTTTCGTGCTGAGGAGTTAAAACAGACTATGACGGTTATAAACAGAAAATACCCTCTACTAATTAGTACTTATATGGTGTAGGACTTTTGGTATAATGAGAAAGATATAAGTAAGATCTTGTATAAAGGAAAAAGTTTTTGCAGCAACATATACAATATATATATACGCAAACCTAGCTAGCTGGGAGTATGTTCATATATATAGTAAGCTAGTAACTCCTATTATAATATGTACATTGGTTTTATTTGTTCGTTTAGTTTGTTAATGTGAAATCTTACCAGTCGTACGAAAACTGTGATTGGGCAGTTTGTTCTACATTTAATTTGGTGATAAATTATTGTATGGGCAGTTCATTTTACATCTAATTAGTGTAAACAGTTGTAATTATTTAAAAATGTTTAATTGTAGAATAACTCAATTTGTAAAAAATAATTAAAAGGATGTATTAATTGTTTTTAGAGTAGGGAAAGAAATTTAAGAAAGATGGAATCAATAACATGGGTTCGTTAGTTTCCATGTGGATGATAATTTTTATTTTCTGGGGCATCTTTGATGGGTTAATTAGGGGCCTACTAACATGTATCAGGTGCTAAGGCAAGCGTGTGTGGAAGCTGAAAAATAATAGTATTAAATTAAACGACAGAAATATCAGAATTTTATTTTTTTTAAAATATAAAAATATAACTAAATGAAAGTGATCTTATTTGTGTTTAAATTCGAATACGTGGATGTTGATGTGAAATTGATGAGTTTTTCAATTAAGGTGTCAATTAAGCTACATTCATTCAACTAATAAATTAGATTCATTGAGGTTAAATTCAATGTCTTGGAATTTAAATCTCGATTCATGCTAAGTAAAACGGTTTATTTTACTTTTAAAAATAAGTGAGAGGAAGATATATAAATTATAATGAAAAATACTTTTATGAATTGAGATCACGAATTTAGCACCAAATTAAATGAACTACAAGCCAATTGAAATCTAAAATCGGTTTTAGAAACTACTACGTAGTAATTATTCTATGTTGGAAATAAACATAAAGAGTTTGTTGAGTAAAAAATAATAATAAATCTTTTTTATACCGTATTTATTTTAATTTGTGTGACTTGCTTTTCTTTTTATTGTTTTAAAAAAAAGATACAGTTCTAAATTTTGAAATAATTGACTTACACTTTCTATTTAATACTTAACAAGAAACTTTTATAACCACACCAATTTTACATATTTAAGATCACAAGTTTCAATAATTTTATAATCATCTAAATGTTGTGATATGTTAAAGTTCACTAGTGTCAAAAGGCTCTATTTGTTCTTAAACTCCATATCGATTCAAATTATTTTACATAAATAAGATAGAAGAGTAATTTTTTAAATGAAAATAGTCATATTTACTCTTTCACTTTGAAATTTTATTTATATAGATCCTCAAAATTTGAGTATTTAATTGTATATAGCCTCACGATTACACTTTTGACCAAATTTACCGGTCAATCGTTAAGAGGTTCAGACCTACCAATTAAATGGACACATAGAGAATAATATATACATGTTTGAACACTTGGTAACACTCGGTTCATGTATTCAAACTCAACCCTAAAGTAATTCATTAGTCAATTCAATTCAAATTATGTCTCATAAATTGAAACGGAGAAATATTTTTTAAAATATAGCCCATATTTCAAGAATGGACGTTTGGAAATGGTGGACCTAATTTTACCACCCTTTAACCTAACAAGTTGATAGCAACCTCATCTTGTGCAATAATAATAAAAACCAGCTTCTCTTCCACTTAAAGTGCCTCCTTCTCTGTATATATTTTTTTTCATAATTATGTTTTGATTCCTCCACCATCTATTGTCTCAAAAATTGTATGGTGGAACATATTGTACCCCTCTCAACTTTAACTTATTTAAATTGGTGGAAAAGGTAAATTTTGTTTGATATGATGTTTCCTTTTGATTGTTGGAAAAATATATAAGAGTTATATTTCTTATGTCACTTTTTTCTTAATGGTTAATGACTAGTTAATTAACCATTAAGAAAATAGGTGGACTTGCTCATTGTCATTATTAAGAACCTAATGGTGAACCCTGTTGAACTAATAGTCGACATCTTAGCTTTGCTCCTGTTCAATTGGATCATTCTAAACTTGAATCAGAGACTTCACTTTTGAAATAAATTATTATATTTGTGATTCAACTAATCGAGTTAATCTTACAATGTAATAAAAAAAATATGTTTTATTGATAAAAGAATAGTTTTCAAGTGAAAATTGAAGTTCATCCTCCACTAATAAAATTACAAGAATTATCCTTTAAATTGGTTGGTCTTTAGCTTTTGTCCTTCAAATGGATCATCTGAATATTTATTAACAATGGAATTTATGTCTAATGGGGATATAAGTTCTTTTAAGGGCAAAAAATCATGCGAGACATAACTTGTGAGATATTATAATGCAAAATATAAACTTAATCTTTGTTAAAAAGTTATTAGTTTTTGCTATGAAGGACAAAAATTAAAAATCAACACATAATAGTAGGTATAAAAGTGCAAATGACCCCGTCCAACAGGTAACCTTGGAATGGGCTCTTGAGAATTAACTTAAATAGCCTTCCACCTAATTGATTAAACTAAAATAACCAACGAATATATAATTTGTGTATTATCGTATATGATCAATGTATAATATGTGTATAGTTACTGTAAAAAGTAAACAGTAAATCTCCTCGGTTGTTTGTGAGAATATCCAACTCTAATGGGCTTTTTCTTTTAGAGAATGGACAGGGATTACTGACTTATGGACTGTGCATTATTTTGGGTTTTTCTATTGGGCCCAAACTCTTAAATTATAGGCCCATTTCAATCCAACACAGGCAACAGCAAGAAATCTACTGCAAATGGAAGAAAGAAAAAAACCTTCCTAATGGCAGACCTTAAACCCTACTATGCAGTGTAAAAATTCCGAATTTGCCCCTTCTTAGCTGCCGGAATTTCGCCGGAAACTGCAAGGAGTCACCAGAAATGGCGTCAATAGTATCGGAAACCGTTCCAAAGTTCACCGCGGAAGCCCTCAAATCCGCAGCTAAACAATCTGAACGTTGCCATATTGTTCCTATCCGTCTTCGTAGAGCTATCAAAAAGTATATCCGAGGTAAAATTTCAATTCTTTTTCATATCCTATACACGTCAATTTGAACATTAATTTCGTTAGAATGTGCTCGTTTAGAGTTTTTGGCTGAAATAGTAACTTAAGTATTGTAATTCATACTCAAAATATCATTTTTTACCTTATATAATGCTTCAAGCATGCAAAAGGTGAATACTTTGATTAATTAGCCGAAAAATTAGCTTCTTTCAGCTGCCCCGTTCCATTCTTTTGTAATATGTTAAGTCCCAATTTACAAATGAGGAAGGTAGGGATCAAGCTTTATTGTTAACTTAAATTTTTCTTGGATAATAATATCGTTCATTTTACCAGAGCCACTGTTAAAATTGTGATATTATCTCGAAACTGATTTTGCCAGTATGTTTTACTTATTTGTTAGGCAAGTTCTTGTTTTACGATCAAGAGCTTGGTAGCTAAAAGCTTGGAAAGTGTTTGTTTCTGCCTCCTTTTTTCTCTAGAGTTCTATGTTGAGAATATCTGCGAAAAAGCACATGCTTATATGCTTCCTTCACATTAGCAGTCAACTTTGTCATATTGATAGCATTGCTGAGTACAGCTCTCTTTCTGATGTTGCCATACCATCTCTTGTTTTACATTAGCCACTTCGCTTCAAATATTTGTCCTTTTTTCTTTTGAGATGAACTATCTGTTGCTTGCGTTCTTTGTGTTTTTTGTACGTTTGAGGGGGTGAGAAAGCTTGTTTTGCAATTATCTGTATATGTGAATGCTAAGGCGAACTTGATAGTTGTGACTGATCGATGCATTTTTATTTGATCTCGCTCTTTAAGCTTTGTGTTTTGGTTTGATCTAATCTATTGCAGAGCAAGAGGAGCCACATATGAAGAGAAAAGTGTTGAGGTTATCAGAATCTTTCAGCCAAATAAAGGAAGTGAATTTGATGCTTCCAACTTCCACATCCAAGGAGCTTTTTGAAGATCCTCTCAAGTCTGTTGATTGTTCACAGCGGTGGAAAATCAAAAGTTCCTATGGTGACATTGGCCTCAAGTATAGGGATGATGAAACACTAGCCTATGTGGCGTCCCGTATGCCTGCTGTCTACTCTGCCCTTTATAGAGTTCTTAGTGAGGTATATAAATATTATATTCTATTGAAATGCCTTGCAGAATCCTTATGGTGTTCTGTGTCTCAGAATTTTTTTCGGAATTTGGGTTTTGGAACATGAATGTAGATTTTGGTTGCTAAAAGTGAGTGCTTTAATGTGATTTTCTTTAGGTACGCAGAAGATTGCCTGGTTTTTCACCTGCTAAGGTGTTGGATTTTGGGGCTGGGACTGGTTCTGCATTTTGGTAAGATGATCTGATATTTTGTTGTTTATTTGATTTTGTTGGTTAATTATCATTCCCATGTGTTAATTTCTGTTAGACCCTTTAGTTAGATAAGTGTTGAATTGTGTGGTTATGCAGGGCAGTTAGACAAGTGTGGCCACGGTCATTGAGTAGAATTAATTTGGTAGAGCCATCACAGTCGATGCAGCGTGCTGGACAGAGCCTTATAAAAGGTACATTCTGTTTTCTATGGACTCCTTTTGGTCTGGAAAAAATTAGGCTTTTAGTACTGTGTTTTTGAATCTTAATTAATAGTTATGGCTACTTCGCTGATTAGCTCGTTCAATTTTCTGAGTCACTGGCTTAGGTGGAAGTGTGTCTGTAATTGTGCTCTTATTGTTGTGAAAATATAAAGGAGATGAAGTCTACGCTTCTCACACAATGTAATATAAGTCTCTGTATGTGTATGTCTTATTAAATTTCTGCATAAAACAGATTCACCTTTAAGCGATTATGCCATACCATGTATGACTAGTGATGTTATGAAGTTCTGGCCTTGCAAATTGTTCTCTTATCAGATGACTGATTTTCAACATTTTTTATGCTTTAAGCTTTTGGCCAGTGCATCTCATATGAATGAAATTGGATGAGCCTCATGACCTACAACCCGAGATGTCATATCTTGGAGTCATTTGTTGTTGTCGTCCCTGGGACATAATGTGCCGTTGTGCTGCATGATAAGGTAGTGACCAGTTACATTTTTGTACAACCAAAGAGTATCTAGGCAAGTTGTTTAGGATCGCTTCATATTACTTTACATTACCTTTCCAAAGAATAAAAAAGGCTTGCTTTCACATTGGTCTCCAACAGTTTTCAGTGCTCTAGTTTTGATGTGTCCAAACCTATTACCTGTTCGCATATATTTTAGTTACTATTCAACGGCTGTAATTAGAAAATACGAGGCTGATAAAGATGGCAAAATATGTCCTGTAATTGCTGCAGGTCTTAAAAATTTGCCACTCATTCAAAGTTATGGAAGTATTCAAGCACTCTCTCAGGATGTCAAAAAGAGTGACAGACAACATGATCTTGTGGTTGCTGTAAGTACAATCTTATAGTGGTGGTAGCTCCTGAAATTTGTGAAGGAATTTCCCCAGTTTTTCATACTCCTTTTGCATCCTCTGAATGCTCTCATTATAATACTTTATCACTTCGTCTAAGAAAATAGTATAATTTTGTTGTGTTTTATTTTTCATGGACAAGAGTATATAGATGCTATCCTCTGTTAGATCCTTATTGATTTTGTGAATATTTTTGGTGCTGATATGTTTTCAACTTTGTTTGACCGAAGTCGTATGTACTTGGAGAAATTCCATCTCTGAAGGACAGAATCACGGTTGTACGCCAGCTTTGGGAACAGACAGGAGATGTTCTGGTATGTTAAAATCCATTCTTAAGCTTTATATCTACATGATTCAGCATACTCCATTCATTATTGATGATTTGAAGATTTAGGGGGAGGTGATAAGTTATACTTTCAAAGTTCCTGTCATTCCCAGGAATCAGAATATTTACAAGCGTGCATATTAATAACTCTACCACCTAAATGCTAAGTGGAGCTAAGACGCTCTCCTGCCATCAAAGTTTATGCAACAAAACTTAGCTTTACATGAATTTTAAGATGCTAACATTTGTGTGTTACGTTAAGTATTAGTAGTAGAAGAAACAATGAAAGTAATAACTAATAAAGTTGTATCAAAATCTAAATATGATTAGTAAGATGAAGTTGATGAATTCTTAAAATTGTTAATAACCATTTGAAATAATATAAATGTTAGAATTCTGTAAAGTATTTGGTGCATCCTGGAATGAGAAGTGTGTATACAAATTTGACACGGGAAGGACGTATTAAGCGCAAATCGTATAATGCCTTCATTGCTGTAGGATTTGATTTTTTTAATTCAGTCAGGAAACTCTGATAGCTTCTCAAATGTAAATAAATGCATATCGAGCGAAGATACTCCTCTATAGTATATCCTGAGAAATTTGTGCACTGGTTACCGGGTGATTCCACAGCAGAACGCATGCCATAATTGGTGACTGTGTTCTTACTGTAATATGCTCTAGTTTCTGTCTTGCTGTGTGAAGGACAATGAGGGTCAGGATATAGACAGTAAAATTACTGTCACATTTTTTACCGAATTTGCAGTTTAAATAACATAGACTTCACTAGAGGGGGAAAAGGTAAAAGGTAAATGAGGAGCTGCATGCGTAAAGAGAGAGACAACTGTGTAAAAGAATCATATGAAGGTACTCATCAAAAACAATTGACTACTGAATGAGTGAGGGATAGGCGATTGATTGTTGCTCTTGTGTAGAAGTTTTTGCATGCTATTGATGTAGTTACTGCTCAATTGGCCAGTTCAAGTGTTACCAGATTGATAGCATGATCATGACATTAGAATTTTTTGATATGACTGTAATTCCTTTTTGAAGGTGGCCAGCATTTCCTTAGTGCTGAAGAATACAAATTACCAATTCTAAAAAAAATGATAATCTTACTTAGACAGCTGTTGGCTGAAATATCTATTTCTTATCTCTTTATAAAACATTTTCTATTTGTAAGAAATATAAATGTTATTTCCCTGATGACAATGTGCTGTTGAGCAGGTCTTGGTAGAACCAGGAACACCACAAGGATCTAATATTATATCTCAAATGCGATCTCACATTTTATGGATGGAGAAAAGGGTAAAACTCACTTTTCGGGATTTGCTTGGAGTGGTCTGGTTTATTCCAAGTTGGAATGTGAATTCTTAATGATCTTTTTGCTTTGTTCTTAAATGTTAATTTTTAGAGAAGCCGCAAACTAGAAGGTGTATCTGCCAAAGATTCTAAAGCATTGACGACAGTAAAGAACGGGGTATATATAGTTGCTCCGGTAAGTTTTTTAAGTTTATGATGATATAATGACTTAAATAGATTGGACTACAGTTTTCTGTCTGAGTTGATTTACTTTTTTTATAAAAAAAAATTGCAGTGTCCACATGACGGACGTTGTCCTTTGGATAACACTGGAAAATATTGTCATTTTGTTCAACGCTTGCAAAGGACAACATCGCAACGTGCCTACAAGGTTTGCCTCATATTCCTTTGCCTCCTAGATGAGCTCTCTGAATTTGATGAAGTTTCTTCTTACCCCCCTCAAATCTTTGCATAGGGTCAGATATATTCTATTATAAGTTCCCAGCTAAGAAATTGATCTTGGTGGCAATATCATCATTATTGTTTTCTTCTGCGCTTCTGGAGTGAACTTGCCTTTTTGGTTTGTACTTGGGTCTGAATCATGTTTTTCCACTCTGATGCCATTGTCTTGTAGAGGTCGAAAGGAGAGCCTCTACGTGGCTTTGAAGATGAAAAGTTTTGCTTCATCGCTTTTAGACGAGGAGAACGGCCAAGGCAAGTTCTTCTTCAAGAATACGGAATGCCAATCGTTAAACTGTTTTTAGCTTGTTAAATCATTACCATTGTGAAGTGAAATTTCAATTTTTATTTTTATTTTTTGTTTTCGCCATTTCATATAATCTCTTTTGAACTAATTTCTTGTTTCAAGCAGAGAGCCTTGGCCATTGGATAGTTTGAAGTTTGAGACATTGAAGGAGCAGCATGCCAGAAGAAATCCAGAGGATTTAGAGATTGACTATGGTATTTGCTATCAGTATTAAAGCTCAGTTTTGCTTTGCCATGTAAAAACTGCTACGTTCATTTAGTACTTGCTGTTAACACATTACAAAGTATCGACATTTCTCCTTTTATTTCAGAGGACCAATTCATCTCAGAAGATGAGGATGTTCAGGATGAAGTAGATCATGTCACGTATGATTCTGATGCTACAGAAACAGATGCCGTTACTGAAAATGATGATTGGGAGGAAGAAGGTGAAGAAAGGGCCCATGCCGATCTTGGTGGTGGTTGGGGAAGAATCATATACAGTCCTCTACGAAGGGGAAAGCGGATTGAAATGGACGTTTGTCGATCAATGAATCAAGAAGGCAGTGAAGGGTCATTTGAACGGATTGTTATTACAAAGAGCAAAAACCCAACATTGCATCATCAGGCACGAAGATCGCTTTGGGGTGACTTATGGCCCTTCTAAATTTTGTTAGAAAAATGGCACTAAAGGTTTTTGGTTCATCAGTAAGTGCCTTACTAGTAAGACCAGCGTGTGATGTGTGAGTTAGGCACTCACCGTGAGTTCAAATCTCGCAACAAACAAAAGCCTGGTATTCAAGTGGAGGGGCACGTCTATTATCCATCGAGTCTCAAACTATGCTTCACTTACCCTCAGTTATCAAAGAAGTTATTTTTGTTAGAAAAATCTTAAAAGTATAGTTTCTTGTGTCCTTGTGGTAATGTAATAAATGTATTTTCATGTGTACCCATTTTCTGAAGAAGAAGAAAAGTGAAGTCAGATGGTTATAATGACAGAGGATAAGATTGGGCCAAATGGCTCAAAAAGTAAAGTTACTGCGTACATGTGAACCACATATGCCTTATTCATAATTCTTGTACTGCATCATGGAACAGTAATATATCAATGTGTAAAAACGTTCATGTCACGTGCCAGCTTAGGAGATTGGATCGACACTTTTTGTGTATATTACCCATGTGAATCGCTGTTGTTTGGTATGATGTATAAGACTATAGTGTGGTAATAATGTTGAGATTATTACACATTACTTGTTGTCTTTTTCTTTGATTAGATTTGTTCCTTGTGAACGGTGTCACTGTCGTCTTTAATTTCTTCTGGTTTCTTCTCCACAAGACAAATTATGCATTAAAACATTTTCATTTGTACCTAGCACACCATATATTGTGGCTGCTCTTTTATGACCACACGTTTTATTCATTTTTGTACCTTTGTCTACATGCTAAATAATTCTTGTCCTTGTGCCTTATTGTTATTAGGGAAAATTGTATATAATAGCAAACTATTAATTTAAATTAAATGCTATAAATATAGTTTGATTTAATTGTATCTCATAGTAAATTGTTGCTATTTCACCTCTCTCCTGGTGAATCTCGCTCGCCACTCTCGTTCTCTCCCTCGCCTCTCTCGTTTTTTATACAAACGCAAGTGTATAAAGTGCGTTTGTGTTTGTATAAAGCGAGAGAAAATTGTATATATACATATATTTTCGTTCCCCT